>PVJS01016094.1:0-37954 GCA_004027185.1 Glis glis
AAAAAAAAAAAAAAAAAAAAAAAAAAAAAAAAAAAAAAAAAAGAATTTTAAGAATAATGATTGCTCCCATAACAATTTCCAAAATGACCACAAAGATGCAGTTAGCCAAATTCAGAAAGTGGAAAAAATCTATAGGATGAAATTTCCCATTTTCTTAAATAAAGAAAGTAAATGGAAAGATGTGAAAAAGAAGACAGAGAAGCAAAGAGGAATTACAGATTAAAGAGGCTTAGGGACCTGTCTACCAACCTTAGTATGAGTCCTGTTTCCTTTAGTTTAATAAATATGTGACATTTGAAAATCCTAATATTCTTCAATGAATTATTGCTAATTCTAGCTGTGAGAATATCATGCTTAATATGTTATTTATTTATGAATGGAATAACATGGTATTTAAAAATTTTTAAAGATTTAATAAATTTATTTTGAGATCTATGCCTATTTATGTATTCATATATACAGATGTGTACATCTTTATATGAGATCACACTCATGTGCTTTGTAACTTACTTGCATTTTTTACTTAATATAGAGAACATTTGTACATGACCATAAATATCATTTGAATTATTTTTATTGCTATATAGTTTTGGATTATATGGAATATTAATAATTTTGAGATATATATTACTGGGAATATATATTATATATTATATATTATATATTATATATTATATATTATATATTATTATATATTATACATTATATATTATACATTATACATTATATATTATTACTGGGGATTGAACCCAGGGACATTCTACCTCCAAGCTATACCCCCCAGCCCTTTTTATTTTTTATTTTGAAAAAGGGTCTCACTAAGTTGCCTAAGGTCCCACCAAATTGCTGTGGCTGGCCTCAAACCTGCGATCCTCCTGTGTCAGCCTCCCATGTACTAGGATTACAGGCATGGCTAAGAGTTATGTATATTAAGGACAGTATTTCTTTGTTCTGTGTTGCCAATTTCTACCATCTTATTAGCCTTTCAACCTTTTTTCATGGATTGCTTTGCTTTATAGAGGTTACTAACTTTTATGATGTAAATTTACTTAATTTTATAATTTGATTTTCTTGACATGCTTGGAATGACCTTCCCCACTACAAGATAATAAACGTATTTTCATGATGTTGCTTAATACTCTTATAGTTTTATTCATTATCTTAAAACTTTGTTCAATTTTGAATTAATAGATGTGAGGAATGCCAAATTCCTTTAGATCATTCCTCTCTTGTCTACATTGCTTTTAACAAATACAAATTGTACAAATTGATAGGATTCACTGTGATATTTCCATATATATAGAGAGAGAGCATAAATTAATCATATTCTCCCATCCTTTTCTCACACTCATCCCCCTCCCCATCCTTATGCCCTCCAGTCCCTAGAAATAACTTTTCTATTTTCAGGTCAACCTTTTTTTTTTATTTCACATTTGAAAAAGAATGTGTGATACTTGTCTTTCTATGTCTGGCTTATTAAGCTTAACATGATATTCTCCAATTTCATCCATTTTCCTGCAGAAGACAGGATTTAATTCTTCATGGCTGAATAAAATTCTATCTATGTATACCATATTTTATTTATCTATTCATCTGTTAATGGGCACCTACGCTGACTCCACATCTTCCTCATTGTGAATAGTGCCGTAATCAACATGTGCATGCAGACGTCTCTTGTATGTTGACATCATTTCCTTTGGATATATACCCAGGAGTAGAGTAGTTAGGTTGTATGGTAGTCCTGTTTTTAGATTTTTGAGGAATCTCCATACTCTTTTCCATAGAGGCTGTACTAATACACATCCCCACTGACAGTATATAAGAGTTCCTTTTCCTTCACCTCCTTGCCAGCATTGTTGCTGCTGTTGTTGTTGTTGTTATAATAGTCATTCTAACTTGGGTGAGGTGGTATCTCATTAGAGTTTTGATTTACATTTCCTTGATGGCTGATGATATTGAGCATTTTTTCTTATGATTATTGGCCACTTGTATTTCTTCTTTCAAGAAGTGTCTAATCCGACCATTTGCCCACTTTTAAAGTGGATTGCCTTTTTGTTAAGTTTTTGAGTTCTTTATATATTCTAGACATAGTTGGATAGCTGGTAAATATTTTTTACCATTCTATGGATTTTTCTCTTCACTTGGTTAGTTGTTTCCTTTTCTGTACTAGAAGCTTTTTAGTTGGATGAAAAATCATGTGTCATTTTTGTTTTTCTTTCTGTGCTTTTAGAGTCCTATCTAGAAAATTGTTGCCTGTACCAATACCTTGAAATTTTCCATTATGTTTTGCTCTAGTAGTGTCAGAGTTTCGGGTCTTACATTCAGAACTTTGATTCATCTTAAGTTGATTTTTGTACAGGGGAAAGACAGGGGTCAAGATTCAGTCTTCTGCATATGGATGTCCAGCTTTCCCAGCACCATTTGTTAAAGAGTTTATTTCTCAAATGTATGTTTTTAGCACTTTTCTCAATAATCAGTTGGTTGTTGAGGTATGGGTTTATTTCTGGGTTCTCTGTGGGATCCCACTGGTATATGTATCTGTTGTTATGCCAAAACCATGATGTTTTGGTTCTGTAGTATATTTTAAAATCAGGTTTTGTGATGCTTCTAGCTTTTCCCTCTTTGCCCAAGATTGCTTTGGCTGTTTAGGGTACTCTGTGTTTCCATATGAATTTTAGAATTACCTTTTCTAGTTCTGTAAAGAATGTCCTTGAATGTTTATTTATTTATTTATTTATTTATTTATTCATTTGGTACTGGGGATTGAACCCAGGAGCATCTGCCTCTGAGCTACACTTCCAGTTCTATTTTATTTAATTTTTTTTTTTATTAGAACATTGCAAACATACATCTTGAAGGATTTCAGGGTGGTTGACATATACATGCACTCACTGGTCAATTAGCCCTCCCCAATTCCCACTGCCCACTGCTCCCCCCTCCCTCCTTCCCATTTTCAGCATAGTAGTTGACTTTGATATCTTTGTGTAAGTCCATCCTGTGCACCAGTTTGTTTCCCTCTCCTTCCCTCCTGTCTCCCCCAGTTAGTTCACTTTCTTGACTCATCTGAGGTTTTCTCTCTTTGTGGTCCCTCCTATGCAGGGTTGTAGCTCGTCCTCCCCTGACCTCAGCACTGGGGTACTATGGGGTGGGGCTGGGGGCTCCCCCTCCCCACATCCCCAGTGCCAGGACGAGGAGTTCTCTGGGGGCGGGGCCGAGGGCTCACCCGCCTTGCATCTCCAGTGCTGGGGGTCTTCGGGGGTGGGGCCCAGGGCTCTCCCACCCTACTTTCCCAGCACTGGGGGAGTCTCTGGAGTGTGGCCAAGGGCTCACCCACCCCATGTCCCCAGTGCCGGGGTGAGAGGTTCTCCAGGGGCGGGGCCAAGGGCCCACCCGCCCCGCGTCTCCAGTGCCAGGGGGGGGTTCTCTGGGGGCAGGGCCAAGGGCTCTCCTGCCCCAGGTCCCCAGTGCCGGAGGGAGGGGTTCTCCGGGGGCAGGGCCATGGACTCACCCACCCCACGTCCCCAGCGCTGGGGTGAGGGGTTCCTTGGGGGTGGGGGCTGAGGGTTCACCCACCGTGCATCCCCAGCGCTGGGGGGGGGTGTCTCCAGGGGCATGGCTGAGGCTCACCCGCCCCGCGTCCTCAGTGCAGTCTCCCCAAGTAGTTGAGGGCCTCGTTAAGTTGTTGAGGCTGGCTTTGAAACTGTGATTCTCCTGTCTCAGGCTCCCAAATACTGGGATTAGAGATGTGTGCCACCATGCCAGGTTTGTCATTGGTATTTTGGTGGAGATTGCATTGAATCTGTAGATTACTTTGGGTGGTATTGCCATTTTAACAACATTAATTTTCCCACCTCATGAACATGTAGGTCCTTCTACCTTCTAGTGTCTTCTTTATTTTCTTTCTTCAGTGTTTTGTAATTTTCATGGTAGAGGTATTTTACTACTTTAGTTAAGTTGATTTCTAGCCATTTTATTATTTTTTCTGGTTAGTGTGAATGGGATTGCTTTCCTGATTTCTTTCTCAGCAAGTTCATCATTGGTGATAGAAAAGCTATTGATTTTTGCATGTTTAATTTCTATCCTGCTACTTTATTAAATTTATCAGTTCTAATAGTCTTTTGGTAGCTTATTTAGTTTTTGCTAAGTCTAGAATCATATCATCTGTAAAGAGAGATAATGTAACTTTCTCTTTTCCTATTTCTATGCCTTTATTTCTTTCTCTTGCCTACTTGATGTGGCTAAATAAGTTCTATGAGAATGGACACTCTTGTCTTGTTCCTGATCTTAGAGGAATGCTTCCAGTTTTTCTGCATTTAGTATGATATTGTCATATATCGACTTTATAATGTTGAGGTATGATCTTTCTATACCTAATTTGTTCAGGGCTTTTCCCATGAAATGATGTTAAATTTTACCAAATGTCTTTTTTATGTTTATTAAAATAATCATATGATTTTAATTCTTCATTCTTTTTACTTATGCATTATGTTTATTGATTTGTGTTTGTTGATATTCCTTGCATCCCTGGAATAAACCCACCTGATCATGGTGTATGATTTTGATATTCAGCTATTGAACTCAATTTCCTAGTATTTTGCTAGGGATTTTTGCATTTATGTTTATCAGGTATTATTGGCCTATAGTTTTCGTGTGTGTGTGTGTGTGTGTGTGTGTGTGTGTGTGTGTGTGTCCTTGTCTGATTGTGGTAATAGGGTAATGCTGGATTCAAAGAATGAATTTGGAAGGGTTCCCTCCCTTTCAAGTCTATGGAAAAGTTTGGAAAGAAGTGGCATTATTTCCCCTGTAAAAGATTTTCTTCTTCTTTTCATTTATTAGTGCATACATTTTTCTACTTTAAATGATTTTGCCTTTAAAATAGTTTCTTAAAAATAACAAGAATGAGGTTATGGATTAACAATACTGCCATGAGTTGATAATTAGTGAAATTGGTATATACATGTCAATCCATTATACTAGTCTGTCTTTTTTATATGTGTTAAATTTGTCATAATGATAATTTTGATAATCTATTCAGGACAGGAAAATTAAAGTAACAGCCAAGTTAAAGTCATAGGATATGTGGTATTTTTCATTTGAGATTTTTAAACACACACACACACACACACACACACACACACATATATATATCATTACTTTTATATCAGAAATTTTTCTCATCATATACTTAACTCTGTTTATTTGTTTCCTTCTTTGACCATCTAGCAACAAAAAGGAAGCAACTATTTATTCTTATTTTATTATTTGCAGCATCTAGCAAAATGTATGGTACATAGGGATTTCTAGCTAAATAAAGGAATGGCATATTCAATCCTGGTCTCAGGTAACCAGAAGACTAGCAACTGAATAAGCCAGTTGAAAGACCACAACATATAGTCATAATGATAACCAAAAGGTTTTTTAAAGGAAAAGAAAGCTAGGCACTATAAAAATTGTAAAATCTAGATTTATTTAAAATTTCTGGAGCTATTGTAGTGGTCCCATATCCTAACATATGAAGACATGATGACTTTCTATGTTTTAACTGTTATCTTTTCCTTTGGAAATTGTTCACGTGAAAGTTTTTGTTCATAAATCGTGATAAAAATTGAGTGTATTTTATTGTTAAGGAATCACTGGATTCTTGAAATAATCAGAAGTGGAGAATGAGGACTGATTACCAGTTATCCTAATGCTCAACTTATTTCATATTTGTTCTCTCTGCAATGCAACTCTCAGGGCAGATTGGGACTCTAATTAGGGGTCTAGCTTCCCTTTGAAGTTGACGGCAACTCTTATTAGTATTAATGTATATGGAAGAGAGAATAGATCTTTAAATAATTTAAAAACAGCTTTGTGTATTATGAATACAGACATATAAAAGATTTAATGATGTGACTTTTACATATTTATACTATGCGCACATAAACACACACTCCATGTATTGTATATAACTATGTCTCAGGGACTAAATGAAGCTCATAAAATCTTGCCATTAATTATGTTGACAGAGGGAATATCCTTTTGTGTTTATTCATTTGTTCCTTGAAATGGCTGCAGCTTCTCTTAACAATGATCTGCCTAATTTTCAAACCGTCGTCTCTTCAAAGACCCCTAACTTAGTTTTCCAAAGTTGAGGAACACATTTTGTAGCCATGGCCAATTGCAAAAGTGGAGGCCTCAGGATATATCTTTATATGTCAGGCATTGGAGAGTCTACATTTCTTAGTAAAAATGTTTCACAATGAGTGACCTTCTCTCTTTTTTGTAAGTGTTTCTTTCATAAACATTGTGAGCCTCAGCTGTAATCCTGCTTCCGGCATGAGTGACCTACCGTGTGGTTGTACTGTATTGTATTTGCGAGTCCTAAGTGGTACTCTACGTGGCAGGAAGAATGGCCTGTGACTTCCACAGTGAGAAGGACCAGGGTTTTGTGGATCAGAAGGTATATTTTTCACTTATTATGGGCTAGCTTCTGTGGCTGGATGGTACTGTTACATTTAATCCACGCATTCTGGCTTTATATATGAAATGCTGAACATCTAGATTGTATCTTAAAGAAAATTTCAAAAGCAAAAAGGACAAATAAATAATGATGCTAAGTAGATTTTTATTAAAGGACTGCAGAAATAAAGCCAAGAACAAAATTCTTCTAGAGTTTATTCTATCGATTTAGATTGAAGGCCAGAGCATTTCAAATTTCCTATATGCATAAATAATTTTTTTTCTTCAGAAAACCCTGCCCCCGATAAGCAGCTCCCGAAATGGTTTTAGTAAAGCCCTTTTTGAAGGACTCTCTGAACAGGTCAAGGAATAAACAATGCCAAGGGGCAAGGTCTTTGTTATGCATGAAGCCGCTGGCCATTTCAGAGCAGCTCTGGGTGTCAGGGAACCCAGTTGATGACAGATGGTGAGACTGTCCTTGGAAATTTTTCACCTTAAAATGACAGCCTATGTGGAAATACCCTGTAATCACTGGAGAAAGATACTCTAAAAGCCCCTTGATAATTACATAAAGGGAAACAGTTTTTAATTCAGGTATAGTTCTGGGCTCTTTTGATATTTAAGAAAGCTTGGATGTTTGTAACGAAGAAAGCAGCAAAAGAAAAAAAAAGTCTCAGTTCAAAGGGTAGTGTTCTCCTACACACAAAGCAATAAATGGGGATGGGGGAGGATAATCAATATCCTTTCAGATTCTGCCTTTTAAGTGCATATATTGTTTGGTTTGCTGCACTTTGAGCCTGTTAACCATATACTGTCCTCTTTGAATGAAAGACAGTGTTTTGCTAACTTAAAGCAAATGCCTGCAGAAATGGTTAGGGAAGTTTCCCAGGTATATCCCAGGCCAGACGTATAATACAAAATAAAGCAATAAGTTGTTTTAAGAAGCTTGCTTCAAATATTGTTGTCAATGTATGATTCTAGGCTTAAAAATGTTTTTCTCCTTTGTCCGTTTGTTCTAACTGAATCTATGAAGATGAAGATGGGGCAGTCAGATAATTCTTTGACTTCAGCAACAATTTTGTATTTTCCTCTGCATCTTTAAAAATTTTAATTATGCATGCTTGTTTAAAATCATTCAGAAAAGACTGCTAAAATTCTGAGTGGCAGTGAGGGGTTTCTGGCTTATATACTCTATAGATTTCCAGTGGCAGTCAGTATCATAAAATTAAGACATATTACAAGGCTTGGTTAATTCTGGATGCAAACATTGTTTTAGGTTTATTTTAATGAGAAAATCATAGCTGTCATTTCTTCTTCACAGCCAGCCTCATGTACCATAATTTGCTTATAAAATACATGATAGCTTCAAAGTGTAAGTCAAGGAGAGGAATGAATTCACAGAAAAAGAATCAATAGTTCATTATTTTTATTCAATTATTTGTATGTTCCTTTAGTAACTTCATTAAAATTAGAAAACTGAAAATTAAAACAGTATTGGGATCAATACATTAAATTGTTGGTTTATGTTCTTAAACGAGATTTTACTTTAAGCTTTGTGTAAAAAGAATATTAATTTTCTCTTTAAAAAACATAAGAGAGAATGTTTGTGGAGAAAGATCAGTACAAGGGAATTAGGGGAGGGAGGGAGGGAGGGGGAAAAGAAAGATTAAGGGAGGAAACAATTCAAACAATGTTGTGTCCTTATATGAAGATATCACTATCAGTTTCACTACATGTATGGGAGGGAGGAGTAGGGTGCGATTCAGAGGAAAATACACCAAATGCTGTGTGCATGTATGTTTGTATCACGTTGAGTCTCACTGTGTTGTATAATTACAATGCACCAATAAAAATATCAAAAAAAAGAAAGAAAAAATTAAGCAATTACTAAGAGAGGTACATTGTCGCTAGGGATGAGTGACTCTCTCCCTTATCCCAAGTTTGCTAATTTTATAAATTATTTCTACCTTTGTTCATTAGTCACCTCCATCATAAATCCCTATAACAACTGAACTCTCCTGTGGTTCACGATCATAATTACATTTCTTGAAATATGGATGGTGTTCAGTTCTATTTTGCGGTTTACCATTATTTCTAGGAATTGTACATATGGTTGGGCCAATAAGCTAAATTTGGGAGATTTACTTTTGATTAGCAGCTATATTAGGAAAATATAAAAGAAGAAAGGAGAGGGACAAGTTGAAAGGAAAGGAAAAGAAAGAAAAGGAAAGGAAGGAAGAAAATTATAAGGCTTCCCTACAGATATGACCAATTCACTTCAGTGTTAATATTCTAAATAAGCTGTTCTCACCCATGAGCTTTTAGCATGGCCATATGTAATATTTTTTAAAAATAACAAACTATCATAAAACTATGCAATGGTCCCCATAAAGTGCAAACTTGTCCTCAGAAGTGGTCACCTCATCTCTTATGCTTATGGGGAAGCTGAGGTAAGGGGATAGCCAGGCATGGGAGCTCAGCTCTGTGAGAATGCCGACCTTGCTGTCGAGCTCATTCCTCAGTTCATTTGCCATGGTCTTGTTGTCTTTCCTATCATTCTTCATCCTTCTCTCTCCAGAAAGCGGTGCATCATTTCACACATCATTAGTCAGTTTTAATGTGTTAAAAAGCTGCTCTGAAGTTTGTTAAGGTTGTGCTCTTTAGATGAATTTAAACACGTTTCTTATATACAGTACTTCTCAGAACTTTTAATATGCTGAAGTAAATCATAATGTCAAAGCTGGAGTCATAGTATGTCGAGTTTTTCAAACCTAATTGACCATTTAGCTCTCATCTTCCATTCTTGAAACAGCTCACAAGACTTCTGGCCCAAGGGACAGAGGGGAGGAGAATCTGACATGTGTCATACTGTCCTGAAGTCACACAACTGAGATCAGTGAAGAGGGGTTTAGCAGAGTAATGGGGATAAGCATTGTCTTAGGTCAGGTCTGAAAACCCAGTTTGACTCTTGCACACACAAGTAGCACATGTCTCTTAAGCAAGACCAAGCCCCAAAGTAGGTCGTCAGTCACTTGATCTCTCTGGGCCGAAGTACTCTCAGCTATAAGGTCAGCTAACTGAGTCAGCTTACTTTATAAAGAGAATGCAATCAAATTATGTTTTTAAATGCACTTTGAAAATGGTAAAGCACAATGCTAACAGAAGACATTAGTGTTGGATGCAGTTGTGTGGTGACAGAAAGCACAGCCTCTAACTTCATAGGTTTATGGCTCAGTTTTGTAATTAGCAAGATATGCAAACTTGGGCATATTGTGTGACCTCTTTGACCCTCAATTTCATCATCTATAAAATGGGGACAATTAAGTCGACTTCAAAGTTGTTGAGAAAACAAAGTGAAATAATATGCTCCAAAGCACAAATTAAGCAAATGTTATATGACGAACTATCATATTAGAGTTTTTCAATAAGAGATATTTTTGGGGACCTGACAATTCCTGGACACATTGAGAAGATGCTGGAGTCCCTCTCTGTAGGCCCCAAGGACCAAGTCCCATTGCACTTACCAAAGAAGACTCAAAGAAGTAATAGTCGCAGGACAAAGAACCAAAATGTGCTCTGAAAATGGTCAAATATTCCCATCTGTAATGATTTCAATCTTGTGCAATTATTTGAGAGAGAAGCTCTATTTCATTCCTTCAAAAAGTCTCCTGCAGCCGGGCGTGGTGGCGCACGCTTGTAATCCCAGTACTTTGGGAAGCTGAGACCGGAGGATTCGGGTTCGCGGCCAGCCTCAGCTCTCTCGTTCTCTCTCTCCCTGTCTCTCTGTCTCTCTGTCTCTCTCTCTCTCTCTCTCTCTCTCTCTCTCTCCTTAGCGAGGCCCTCCGCAACTTTGTGAGACCCGGTTTCAAAATAAAAGTATAAAAAATAGGGCCGGGGGCATAGCGCGGAGGTAGAATGCCCCTGTGTTCAATCCCCAGTACCGCAAAAAAAAAAAAAAAAAGTCTCCTGCATTGGGTGTGTGATGCTTCCAAAAGACTGAGCAAGAAGAATAAACACTCGTCAAATCAATCACCTACATCTCATACTGCAACGTTATGTATTTCATGTTTTTATATTTACATTGATAGCATTTCTTTTTCATAAGCCTGTGGCAGAGAACAGAATGGCACTGCGAGGGCTGGGATCTGGAATGTCCGCCACAGACACACGCGTTAGGCGACGCAACAGTGTGCGGATGTGAAAGGGTTGGATGAGGAAGGCTCTGACCACATCAGTGGGTTAATACACTTGATGGATTAATAATTTCAATGGATTTACTGGAAGTTGGTGAAAACTATAGGCAGATGGAGCATGGCTGGAGGAAGTAGGTAACTGGGGGCCTGGCTCTCTCCCTCCCTCCCTCCCTCCCTCCCTCCCTCCTTTCCTTCCTCCCTTCCTTCCTCCTTTTCTTTTCTTTCCTCCTCCTCCTCCTCCTCCTCCTTCCCCTCTCTTTCTTCTTCTCTCCTCTTTCTCTCTCTCTCTCTCTCTCTCCTTCCTGGATGGCATAAGCTGAGCAGCTCTTCTCTGCCACGCCTTCCCTCCATGAGGTTCCGTCTCACCTCGGATCCAAAGAAATGGAGTCAGCTAACCATGGACCCAATCCTCTGAAATCATGAGCCAAAATAAATCTTCCCTTCTATAAGTTGTCCTCAGCAGATATTTTTATCACAGCCACGAAAAGCTGACTAACACAGGCGCCTTTCACTAGCAATATTTATTGAAAACCGGGAGAAAGTCTCCTTTGCTGTACACTTTCACATCTTCCTCCACACTTCCACATAGGTGTACAAGAAGATGTGAATCTGGCCCCAAGTCAGAGATAATGCACACTGCAACGTGTTTAAAATCCCACGGAAGTGCATATTTTCGGTCTTATTTTTCTCTAAAGAGACATTTTATTTTTCAATTAAAAATGTATTCACAGAAGTTGATTAAACATTTTCCCATACAACTAAAATGCAACTAAAATGGACAGTTCATCAGAATTTTCCACTTCAGGGCCTGTGCCCTTGTTCCCTCTATGGGGAAGACTTCTCTGCTGTACCTTCCCAGGAGACTTTTCTCTTCTTATTAAAATCTTGAATCAAGTGTCACTGTGTAGACTTCCGGCTTTCCCTGGCCACCCTCCCCAATCAGTGTCCCCTTTAGACTCTACTTATTGGTTGCATTCACTTACTTGAATAAGCATTTATTGTTTGTTTCTCTACAAGGCCCGTTTTTTGTTCCCACTTGCAACCCAGTAACTGTTCTAAAAGTTGTCGAATAAAAATATGTGCATATTTGGACATTGTTTTTTGTTTTATGATTATCAATAACTTTTGAATGCGTGCATGTCAGACATCATTCTGAGTCCCTTGTGATATTTTGTGTAATCTTAATAATGACAACATGAAGCAAATACCACTGTTTTCCTGTTTTGAAGATAATGAAACTGAAGCATAGAGATGTTAAGATTACATGGTGCATTAGTCCACCTTGTGTGTCTATAATAAAATACCTACACTGAGTACTTTATAAAGAAAAAAGGATTTATTTGATTTTCAGTTTTGGAGGCTAAGAGTTTACGATGAGGTGGCCTCATTGATTTACCTCTTGTTAGGGACCCCCTGGCTGCATCACAACATGGTGGAGAATCAGAAAGGGGAATTGCCCTAGGCAGAAGGAGCCAAACACATGGAGTGGCCTTGACTTATAATAACTTACTTTTGCAAGTACTAACTCACTCTGGAAGATCAGCATTAATTCCTTTCAGGGGTGGTAGCTCCACGATGTCCTCGCAATCACTTTGTGCTAGACCCCTACCTCATACAGGTTCTACCACCTTGACACCACCACACTGAAATGCGTGAACCTCTGAGACATGTACTCAAAACAGAGAACCTAGTAGTTGAATTAGGATTTGTATAAGATGGGCTATCACCCAAGCCTTTTATCATTACAGTCTACATTCCTCTTATTATAGTACTCTAAGTTGCATATTATTATTTTAATATATAATGAATGGATTTCATTTTAGTGTTTCTCATCTACTATAAATTTAGGGAAAAACAGTGAGCTTCCAACATATCCCAAAATAGTTTAATAGTATTTTTGAATTCCTGAGGGGTCCCATTTTCATTAGTAATTTTAATTTAGTAATAGAAATATCTTCATGGCATCCCCCATCTCTCATTATTTTCCCCAACAAGCTAAGCTGTGGGAAATGTTTGCAACTTAATCTAACATTTTGGGAGATTTGTGGAGTATCTGTTAAGCACCATCCTAAAGTCCAGCTCAGTCACTCATAATGGAACGCAACAGTGGAGAGCCCATGGAATCTGACTAAAGATGATGCTTTGGGCAGGATAGATATGATTGAAGACTTTCAGATGCAGGATAAAAGATTCATTCTGTGTTCTTGATAAATAGGCTTTAAAAAAATCCTTATAGCTGGGCATGGTGGCTCTCAGCAACTTAGTGAGAACCTGTTTCAAAATAAAAAAAAAATAAGCTTGGGGGTGTAGCTCAAAGTAGAACACCCTGGGTTCTATCCCCAGTTCCAAAATAAAAGGAAGGAAATAAAAAAAGAAAGAAAGAATTAAGAAAGAATGAATTCTTGGAGTCAATAGTGTAAGAGCTAAATGCTGAGGATTAAAAATTAAAATAAATTCTAAGAATATAAGTTTTCCCAGAGCTCAGGCCTGAATGTCCCTGCATTTTATCCATTTAACTTAAAATACACAATGCCACCACTGAGCCATCCATGTGCTACCTCTAGAAATATTGTAGGCTTTACATGACTTCACACAAAACCTAAAGTACAGTATTTGAAGAACATTCCAGACCCTTAGACATCTGTTTCTTAATAGACAACAACACTTAATCTGATAAACTTAAAGATGACTGTATCAATGATTCAATTAAACATGGATCTTTTTTTGTGTGTATATGGTACTGGGGGTCGAATCCAGGGGCATTCTACCTTTGAGCTGCACCCCCAGCACTATTTTTAGTTTTTCTTTTGAAACAGTGTCTCACTAAGTTGCAGAGGGCTTCACTAAGTGGCTGGCCTTGAATGGAGAACTCCTGTCTCAGTCTCTCAAGTACTCGGATTACAAGCATGCACCACCACACCTAGTTTATATATTTGTTCCAAAATAGCAACTATAATCATATGAATTTTAGACATGAAGACACTCCAGTTGTGGGAGTGAACAAGCAGAACCTTTAATGCCACTCATATAATTTATTTAAAAGTTACTAGCCAAGTGTGGTGGCACACAACTGTAATCCTGGTATTTGGGAGGCTGAGACAGGAGGATAACAGGTTTGAAGCCAGCCTCAACAATCTAGTGACTTAGCGAGGCCTTCAGCAACTTAGTGAGACCCTGTTTCAAAATAAAAATAAAATAGGGCTGGGGGTATAGCTCAGAGGTAGACCGTCCATGGGTTCAATCCCTAGTACTCCCCCACACACACATGTTACTTAGAAATAAAAATAATAATCAGCATTTGTAATTTGAAAAACCACTTCCAAAATTTTCATGTTTGATCTTTATAAAAATACTATCAAGTACATATTATCTTTATTCCCAATTTGTAATTGAAAAACAAAGTCTTCCAGTAGGTAACAACCCTATACAATTGGTTTGTTTGTTTGGTACTGGGGATTGAACCCAGGGGCATTCTACCTCTGAGCTACACATCCAGCCCTTTTTATATTTTATTTTGAAACAGTGTCTCACAAAGTTGTCAAGGCTGGCCTTGACCCTGCTATACTCCTGTCTCAGCTTCCCAAGTACTAGGAGTACAGGCCTGCACCATCTCACCTGGCCTATACAATTTGCCTAGTTGTATACTTAAACAGCTGGCTAAGTGACCAGGATGGGATTTGAACCAGGAGATCTGCCCTATCACATGGTTGGGTTTCCCATTGGCTTAGTTTTGTCCCTCAAGTCTTACTGCTGGGCCCAGCGAAGATCACTGGCAATGAAAGGAGTAATAGTCTAGATTTCTTAATGCTCCAATCTTTTGTCACAGAGACTCTAGGGTTACATATTCTGCCACCACAATCTATGTTCAACTTTTTCTACCTTGTCCAACTGCTTTATTCAATAAGGATAAAGAACTCTAGAAGATCAAAATCGTTGCACAATGATTTTTCCACTCAGTAGCAGTGTGATCTTGGACAAGTAATGTTGCTGAGTCTTGGTTTCTCATTGGCAAAACTGGGAGAGTCATACCTCATTCACATGGCTTTCCCCAAGACTGGCTAGGCAAAGGCGGAGGATGAATCACTGCGAAGAAACAGCTCGGCTCCTCCGCCAGCCCTCCTCACGGTGCCCGGGGGGGATCGCAGCGCCTGGGGGATCACGACGCCCAGGGGGTCACGGACGCCAAGGGGATGGCTTAGTCTCCAGGATGGAGACAGCCCAAGCCCGGTTAGAATTCTATTGTTATATAAAATGCCACCACATTTTACAGAACACTGGATTTTATAAAATATAACTAGATTTTACAGCACAAGAATACTCTGGTTGGCAAGACTTGGTTAAGTCAGAAATTTACCAATGCAAAGCACCGAGGCTCGGAAGAGTCCTGGGCTGGAGTTGGGTATTCATATGAAAGATGGGTTGCTAAAGAGGGGTAAGGTCCCCAAACAGGTGGGCATTTCCCTGAGAATGAAATCTCCAGGCTAGGGTCAACCAGAGCCAGGCATTTGTAGATATCTGTAGAGTCAGACCCTTAAAGCCTCTTTCCCCAGGTCCAGATTCCTTAAGAAAAGTCATATTCAAGACTTGGTATTGAGATTGTGGTTCCAAAGTTAACAACTGAGCCATGTTGCTGAACTCAGATATAAAACTAAAATTGTGAGACATTAGAGTCGAGCTGGTGATAAATTAGTATATAGCTGATTTATCAGATATATAATTTATCAGATATATAAATCAGATAAATCAGTATATATATATTTGGATATATATGCATATACATGTATGAATACATGCATATAGGTATATGTATGCATTTATATATACATACATGTGTGTATGAACACACTTACATACATATTTAGAAAAGGTATAATAAAAACAAAGAAAGCATGCCCAGGATCATAAGATTAGCCTGTGGCAAACACGGACCCTAATCCATGTCTTATCGATTCTAATGCTTGTTCTATAATACCTTACTACTTTCTGTAGTTAATAACTACACACACACACACACACATAGAATAATAATCACTCTTTTTAAGCATTTACTAATTACCATCTGGTATGCTGAATGTCTTCTATAAGCCTCCTAATTAGTCTATTATATAGTTGTTTTTAGGCTTACTTTAAAAATAAAAAAGTACACTAAAAAAGGTTAATTTATCCAAGGTAAAATTTGTAAAATTTGGTAAATCACAGTCCCAAAGCCAAAGAATATCTCTGTTATTCCATGTCTTACCCATACTTTCCTGTTCCTTCTTCCCTTTTCACTACAATCTCATTCCCAGTTTCTAAAAAGTCTAGTAGATATAATTGAAAACATGCTTTTATTTTCATAATGTCCCTCTGACATTATGGAGCTCACATACTAGTACTAATCACTCATGCTATTTTCCATCTAACCACATAAAAGTGCTTGATTTATTAATGGTAAGGTGGGAAAATGTAAAAAGGAAAAAAGAAAACAGAGGTCAAGCAGTATCTATGTAAACTCCACTGTCTCTTCACTATTTGGCTACTTTATAATAAATCAAATCCATTTTATATAATGAAGCTTGTCTTTATTATCCCATTATCGCTCTCTTAGAAAGGAAATAATGTGTACGCTTCAGTTTTAGGTCATTTGTAATTATAAAAGGATATGCAGGAAAACTGTGTACTCCTTGTATGCTTTTAAAATCTTCCCCCTTGGTTGTTCGGCACGTTTTTACTGTTTTATAAAGAAAGTATTAGAAAGCTGTGGTTTTATTGCCCTGATGCCTTTAATAGTACATACTGTGAAACTAAGCTGGATATCTGATTGATGCCATTCCTACCTGTCTAGGAAGATAATGATCAAACATCGAGGGGTCTGTTCTCCAGGTGATGTGTGCATGGAACTCCCATTAATGTTAATGGGAATCCTGCAGTTAAGCACAGTGACTGGAGACGAGAGGCTGAAGGTGTGGTAGGTCCATTAATACGTAGTTTTTTCATAGCAGCTGGTTGAAACAGAAGAGGTTGGCAAGTCCTTTTGAATCCAATGATCAGACATTTAAAATGTGTTGCTTGTGCAAGATATTTACAATAAACCCACTGTATAAAGTATACTTATGCTAAATTTTTGATACAAAAAGGATTCTTATGAAATTCTTGTTTTTTTAAAAAGAATGTTTCCATAGTTTATCTTCCTGAAAGTTCCTCAATAGAAACATAAAAATCTTTTTGATTTGTGGGAAACTGAAAAATACAGACATGAAATTCAAGGACAAAACCAAAATATTAGTTAAAAAGGATGATGTCATAAACTGACTAAAGTCTAGACAAGAGTAAAAATACACATATGCAAAAAAGATGAAATTTCATACTTAGTCAAAGTATTTTATTTAAAATAGTCTAGAGATAAGATACATGAACACATATACACACACACATATACAATTACAGGAATTAATCCACTTGCAAAGCAAAATATATAAATATATATTCCTTAATTTATTCTACAATATTTACTGAAGGCTGAGCATTATTTTAGATACTTGGGATGGTGCACTAACAGTTTTGATACTGGACTTTGTGAATGTTATATTCTATGGAAATTATAAAGGAATATCCAATCTTGATTTTCTGCAGAGAGAAATTGACCCTCTAAGAGAGCCAATAACTTTTCCCCTGTTACAAAGCAAGCTAATGGCAGAGATAAGACACAATAACTGGTCCACATGTCTACCAATGTATTGCAGGAATGCGTTCTACTCTTGTGGTTCCTGAACCTAACACAATGTAGGATACACGAAAGGCACACACTTATAATTTGTTTTGCCAGCTGTGGTGGCACACACCTGTAATCCTAGTACTTGTGAAGCTGAGACAGGAGGATCGCAGGTTGGAGGACAGCCTCAGCAAGCAGGGAGACTCTCATCAACCTAGTGAGACTCAGTTTCAAAAGAAAAATAAAATAGGGCTGGGAGTGTAGCTCAGAGGTAGAATGCCTCTGGGTTCAATCCCCAATACCAAAACAAAAATCGTTTAATCTCAACATGAGGGAATTATTTTTCTAAAAAGCGCTCTTCATAGAAGATTCCATAGTGCCTAAACATTGTAAACACTGTGAAATGTGGGAGCAATCTCTGCTAACTTTTGAAAGAATTACATAATGCTTAACCCAATAAAAGTATAGGTCAACAGATGACCTGACACTGTATGCTTACTTTAGAAATCCCAAGAGAGTCTCCTGCTTTTTATTATAATGGAGTACCTTGAAGTAGACCAATGCTTTTTCCAAAAACGATTAGGACTGCCATAAAAATACAAAACCGCCCAGAACATGAGGGACTAGACCTACCGGAAACAGGCTTGGTCTACAAAGAAGGCACTTGGGCAAGGAGATGCGAATGCCAGTGATTGGAGATCAGACTGACGTGATAAGGTTGTAAGCCTTGAGTAGAATTTGAAAGTGACATTATACAGCCAGGAGCAGGAAGAAGAGGAAAAATAAAATGGATACTATTAAAATATCCATGGGTAATCCAGATACTGATCTTATCAAATGTGAATCTTAAATAATACTATGATGAATGTATAAAGAAAACAGTTGACAAGATGGAGAATTTCATCAGGAAACCATAATCTGTAAGGTATTATCAAATGGATACTCTAAAACTGTGAAATAATTGAAAATAAGAACTCAGTAGATACTTTTAAAGGCAGACATGGAATGTAGAAAAAAGGAAGGTCCAACATTTGTTTGTTGTGTTACTGAAATGGAAATGGGAAATAATTCATATTTGAAAATGTAGTATCAGGCTGTAATAGTTGGTCTGGTTTGTCAACTTGACTCACCCCAGATCATGTGACTTTGGTTGTGTAACAGTGGATTGAACCGGAAGTCCTGCCCTGAATGTGGGTAGCAGGGTTCTGATAGGTGCAGGACTTGGATAAAAGAAGGAGAAGGCCGCATAGAAGCAGCCGCTACTCTTCCTGAAGAGAACAAATCTCAACTAATATTGACTACATTGAGAAACAATGGCTTGTGTCATTTAAAATATGTGTACAGTTAAAATGAATGCCAAAATATATTAAAAGGAAGGAAAGGGCAACTGGAATTAAATGGAGAATTATCAAGACTATGGCAAAAATTCTGATTAATATTAGACCTTATCAAGAGTTACCCACTAAAAGAAGGTACATCTTGGAACTGGGAGTTTAGCTCAGTGGTTGTTTGCCATGGGTTCAATCCCAAGGAACACACACACACAGAGAAAGAGAATGTGCAAGTAAAAAGACAATGGGGAGAAACCTAACCTAACCTAACCTAACCTAACCCTAACCCTAACCGTAACCCTAATATGAAAAAATCATATTTCTATAAACTAGCTCAAACAAAATGAAATTAAAATGCTACTTATAATAATATAAAAACATAGAAAAACTAAGTGACACATATATAAAATATATATGGCTTATACAACTTAAAATATAAAACATTTTTAAGAAATTAAAAATAAATGAGTAGGTATATCATGTCCATGTTTTGGGAAAACTCAGTTTTTTTTTCCAAATTTGCAATTTCAGAGAAAGATAAATTTAAATCCCAATGAACATTTTTGGGCTATAAATTAGTAGGTGGATTATAAAATTTATATGGAAAGTCAGAAACTAGGAATAGCCAAAATAGTCTTGAAAAATAAGAAAAAAGGAACAGAACCCATACTGCCATATTACAGGATTTAACTATGAATTCCAGCCTTGAAAACAAATAGTTTGCCTGATTGGATTTCAGAATTGCCTGGACTTATGACTCCTTTTTTTTTCATTCAATTTTTCTCTTTTTGAATTGAAATGTCTATAATTGATTTCCTATGTCTGTCATACAAGTATATTTTGGGAGCAGATAACTTATTTTCTAGCTTCATATGTCCAGAGATGGAGAGAAATTTTGCCCTAGGATAGATTATACTCAGTTTCATCCATATCTGATTGAGATAAGATTAGTAGGTTTTGAGCTGATGAAATTTAGATAACATTTTGAACTCTGAGTAGATGTTTCAATAGATTGAAGCTTTGGGGGATGTTGGGATGTAGTGAATGTGATTTGCTGGTAGGAGTGTGAAATGATTTGACAACTTTAGAAAACAGTGTGGCTTTAATTTCACTCCTAGATATTACACAGAAGAAATTGCAACATAAGTCCACATAACTATTTGAATATTTGAATAGGAATGCTCATAGTAGCTTTGTTCATAATAGCAAAAAATAGATAAAAAGAAAAAGAAAAAAGAAATAACTCAAATGTTCGGTAAGAGGCGAATGGATGAGCAAATCGTGTTTTTTATATAAGTCAAATATGATCACCAATAAAAAGAAGAAACTATTGTTATGTAACAATGTAGTTGAATCTCACAATCATCTACTCAGACAAAGAATGTAGATGAAGAGGGAAAATATGCTCTGATTTCACTTAAATAAAATTATATATAAACAAAAACAAGTCTATGGTGGAAAGTGTGGTGCTTACCTCTTTATTTATTTTTTTGCGGTACCGGGGATTGAACCCAGGGGCGTTCTACCTCCGCGCTAAACCCCCGGCCCTATTTTTTTTATGCTTTATTTTTGAAACCGGGTCTCACGAAGTTGCGGAGGGCCTCACTAGGTAGAGAGAGAGAGAGAGAGAGAGAGAGAGGAGAGAGAGATAGATCGATTGATCGATCAATTGATCGATCGTGCGCGCGCGCATGCACGCTGAGGCTGGCCGCGAACCCGGATCCTCCGGTCTCCGCCTCCCAAAGTACTGGGATTACAAGCGTGCGCCACCACGCCCGGCTTACCTCTTTATGATAGTGATTAATTGGAAGTAGCATGAGAAAAGTATTTTGTATCTTGATAGCAGTATGGGTTACTCAAGTGTATGCATTAAATTGTATATATAATGTTTGTGTATTTCTTGTGAATTATACTCAGATGAATATAAATAGTTTAAAGTTACAAAAAGGTTTTACTTAATCATTGTAGTTAAAAAAGAAAGTATCACATTCACAGTGACATTTGTACTAGGTCTTAAGGAAAGAAGAACTTGCCAGGTAAGGAAATGATTGGAAAAAAAAATTAAAGAGCAGACTGTAATTCAAGAACACAGTTGGTTTTACTTTTCTTTCCCCAAGGCCTACTATACATTCAATAAGCATTGATTGCACAAGTTTACTTAAAGGGCAATCAAAAATGACTATTTCTATTACATAAGTACAAATAAAATCTTAAAAATCCAGAAATTTTAGCAGGAAAGAAAAAAGTAATCCATAGTTGAATTCCTCTTTCTTTCTCATATTTTTGTTGTATAAATATTACCTTTAGAGCCGGGCGTGGTGGCGCACGCTTGTAATCCCAGTATTTGGGAGGCGGAGACTGGAAGATCTGGGCTCGCGGCCAGCCTTAGCTACTTAGTGAGGCCCTCCGCAACTTCGTGAGACCCGGTTTCAAAATAAAGTATAAAAAATAGGGCCGGGGGTGTAGCGCGGAGGTAGAACACCCCTGGGTTCAATCCTCGGTACCACAAAAAAATATTACCTTTAGATGGGTATACTCTCAAGACATGATTTGGCTTATAAAATGGTTTTTCTTTTAGCATATGCAAACATTAAAAAAATTATATGTAAAATTTTAAATGTCATTTTAATAATTGCATAATGTTCTATGGAGTAAATCTTTCAAAATGTGTGCTTATTTCTTAGGTTCCTACACATTCGTCATCTTAATATATTCCAGATAGATTATTTCTGTTAGTAGCAACCCTCTTTATTCCTAATAATTTCTTTTGCATCTAAGTCTATTTTGTTTGCTATATGTATGTAAATATATTTAATCTTTCTTTTGATTAGTAATTGCCAAGTGTGTTGTTTTAATCTCTTTTAATTCTCTTAAGAAACTATGAGATTGGTTCATCTCTTTGTAAATAGTATGAAACTGGATGTTATGAGTTGAATCTGAAAATATTCATTTTAATAAATTTATTATGTAATATTTGACAAATGCAGAAGAGTATATGTAACATATTTAATAGTTTATACAGATTGGTTTTACATATATGTGTAAATGTATGCATAATTTTTAAGCATAATAATAAAATGAATACTTATAAACTAATTCAAAGTAGTTAATAAATACAAACTAATGAAAACTATTCAAATTAAGAATTTGAATATTATCAATTCAAAAAATAAGCTAGGTGTGTTGGTGCACACCTGAAATCACAGTACTTGGGGGTCTGAGACAGGAGTAGTACAGGTTCGAGGCCAGTCTCAGAAACTTAGCGAGGCTCTCAGAAACTTAGTGAGACCCTGTCTCAAAAATAAAAAATATAAAAAAGGATTGAGGGTGTATCTTTGAGATAGAATGCCCCTGGTTTCAATCCCCAGTACTAAAAAATAAAATAAAAATTAAAAAGAGCAAGTGAAGAGTCTGTAGCCATGGAAAGAATTGATGGCCATCAAGAGACATTCCATTGAAGATATGGAAAATGATGTTAAGGAGTTAAGATGGCTCAATCTATAGTCATGAAGAGGTGCCCCAGGTATAAACAGAAGCAAACATGATCCGATTTATGTGTTTAGGATAATATTTTCATGAATGCATAAGACGGAATGGAATAGAAAGAGACAATTGTCAAAGTAATCAATTAAGAAGTACATGTAATATTTGATACAGGAGATGCTAAGGATTTCATAAGGTAGAAGGGTAAATGAAGAGAAGCTAATTTGAGAAATATTAGAGGGTACATTTATAAGCTTTGGTGATCACTTACATGAGATAGTGAGAAATGTATGAAAAATAGTTTTGAGAGGGATTAGTATCTAGTAAGTCACCAAAACCCAAGGTATGAACAATACATTTCAGGAAAGTCAGGAGATCTGAGAATAGAATGGTGAGAAATACCAATATTTATCAGACCTATTGAGAGAGGGGAAAGGGCATGTAGAAATACATAAGGATGAGCTGATACCATGGCATTTTGATAATTTACTTTATATGATGGAACTATTTAAATCACTATAGATCTTAAAATCATATTTAAACTTAAAAGATTCGTGTTGTAGATTAACTTTTGTTTATGCAAACTTTGGGCTTTAAAGTACCTGTATTTAATTTTCTCTGCAACATATATAAAGATTGTTGATTGCCACAATCTGAGATTGATATGCATCAGATTGAATTTGAAAGTGCTCTGAAGAATTTATACCTGTGGGGATGCAAGTGGCTACCACCACCAACCCAATGTTACCTTTCTCACGGAGATCATGCCCTGAATTGCTTTCCTGCCAGCTGCTGAGTGTGGAACAGTGGCAGCACCAATAAGCACAACATATATTCTAAATTAAACTAGATGTTTAAAGTACATCAGGCCACAGATGGTAATCAAGTGGTATGGAAACTTTAATTCAGTCATATGTATTTTTATTCAGACATCATGATATGGATAGTTTTAATTGCCCTACCCATGATACATCAGTCATAAAGTCTTGCCTCATTACAAGCTTGAAGTCATGGTAACAGAGTGTTATTTTTAATGTTCAGATAAAGAAGGAAATTATTAATTCAACCCTTTTCTGGTGATGTGGTTAGCTGCCTGGGGTCTTGGTGACATCATTTCATTTAACATGAAGAAGTAAAAAACTGACACACACAAGTTCCCTGGAGGAACCACTCATAATTATTATTTTTTAAACTCAGTAAATAAATTTTTGAACTAAACATAAGGCATTTAAAGTAGTGGGCTTTTTTCCTAAATAAACAAAACGTGGTAAATCTTATTATAGCAGGCTATACTTTGGATTTGCATTTTCTTCTACATGAACATATTTTTGGCAGTCTTAAATAAGCCAGGACATGATCTGATATGGTCATTATCAAATATCCTATGTAATTAAAATATTAATAAAGTATCTATGGGGTTCTTTAAATCAATATTATTTTGCTCTAATTTGCATACAATAAATGTACCCATTTTAAGAGAATAATTGTGTCCGGCTCTAGCCACCATAGAAGCTGCTGCTATTAGAAGCCTTTCACATAAATGACTCAGAGTAAAAAAATTATTTTTAAAGAAAATTATCATTATAATAATTATTATAATTATTAGAGATATGAAGGGGCTAGGGAGAAAGCCAAAAAAGCTTCTGCCTCTCCTTCAACCAGCGTCCTTTTTTATTGAGGGTATAAACAAAGCATTTCTAAAAATGATTAAATGGCATGGTTAGCTTAGGGAGTATATAGTAGGCCTTGGGGAAAGAAAATACAACCGTGTTCTTGAATTACAGAGAACTTACCGCATCATGAGAAATAATGAATTGTTGGTGCATCAAAAAAAGCTCTTGTTAGTCGTAGAAGGCAAATACTTCACGTATGTAATATGTACAGTTTATATTTCATGCCACATATGTTTGGTTTTATATATTCTTTAAAAAGTATTCATAAACACATATTAATTATACATATTAATGGAGTTCAGTTTGACATTTTCATATGCCTCCTTCCAGCGCCCTTCTCAATCCCCAGGAACCACTATTCTGCTTGCAGGTTGGCTTTTCATAGTTTCCATATATGAGAGAGAACACGTGGTGCTTGTCTTTCTCTGTCTGGCTTTTTTCACATATCAAAATATGCCTTGCACTTCTATCTATTTTGCTGAGATTGAAAGGATTTTATTCTTCTTATGGCTAAATAAGAGTCCATTGTGTATATATACCACATTTTCTTTATCCATTCATCTGTTGACTGGCTCCTAGGTTGATTCTATATCTTAGCTATTGTGAATAGTGCCTCAGTATGCATGGGCATGCAGGTATCACTTTGGTATGCTAATTTTATCTCCTTTGGATATACACCCAGTAGTGGAATAGCTGGCTAATATTTTAGATCTATTTTTAGTTTTTTGAGAAACTGCCATATTGTTTTCAATAGTGGATATACTCATTCACATTCCCACCATTCCCATGAGAGTTCCTTTTCCCCCACAGCTTTACCACCACTTGTTGTTTTTGCTTTTTGGATAGTAGCCCTTCTAAAGGGGATGAGGTGGTATCTCATTATAGTTTTGATTTGCATTTGTCGGATGACTTATGATGCTGAGCATTTTTTCATGTATTTATTGGCCATTTGAATTTCTTCTTTTGAAAAGTGTCTAATCATACCATTTGCCCATTTAAATTGGATTGTTTGTCTTTTTGTTAAGTTTTTTAGTTCTTTATATATTATGGGTATGAACAGTTTGTCAGTTGAATAGCTGGCAAATATTTTCTCCCATTCTGTAGGTTTCCCCTTTACTCAGTTGACTATTTTCTTTGCTGTGTAAAAACTTTTTAGTTTGATGTAATCCCATTTCTCGTTTTCGCTTTTCTCTCTTGTGCTTCGGGAGTCCTACCCAGAAAAATTGTTACCTCTCCCAAAACCTTGAAATGTTTCCACTGCTCTCCTCTATTAGTTTCAGAGTTTCAATTCTTATAGTCAGGATTTTTTTCCCATCTTGAGTTGATTTTTGTACAGGGTGAGAGATAAGAGTCAAGTTTCTTATTTCTGCATGTGTGTATCCAGGTTTCCCAGCAGCATTTGTTGAAGAAGTTATTTCTCCAATGTATAGTTTTTGGCACCTTTATTAGCAATCAATTGGCTATACATGTGTAGGTTTTTATTTTCTTAATGCTGTTGTTTGCAGAGTAGGCAGATATTTCCAATTTATATATTTCTTTTCTTTTTTTTGTGTGTGTATGTATGTGTGTGTGTGTTTTTCTGGTTAAAGAACTCCTTGCTTATCCCAAGGTTTCAAATATTTTATTCCTCTTTTTAGAACATTTAATACTTGAGTTTACATGTACCTCTACTTTGAGTTTAATTGTGTGTATGATATGAGGTAGAGTTTTATTTTATTGGATTTTTTATACCAGTTGTTCCAGAATCATTTGTTGAAATGATTAATTATTCCTCCATTATATTATCTTAAAACTTTTGCTGAAAAGTAATGGATCTTAAATACATGAGTCTATTTCTGGACTATGTATTCTGTTCCATTGATTTATATATCTCTTTTTATGCCAATTCCACATTGTTTTGATAATTTTAGCTTTATTTTAAGTATTAAAACATTCTAAACTATTCTTTATTTTTCAAAATTGTGTTAATGATTTTAGAACATTTGTATTTCCATATAAATTTTAGAACCAACTTTTCAATTTCTACAAAGCACCTATTGGGATTGTGCTTGAAATTTCATTAAGTTTTTAGGTCACTTTGGGGTGAACTGAGATCTTATTTATATTGAGTCTTCCAATCCACAAAAGGCTATTATCTCCCCATTTATTTAGGCATTTAAAAAAGTAAATATCTCTTCATTTACTAAGAGTTTCAGTTTTTAATCCTTTAATGTTATTCAACGCCATTCTGAACTTTTCAGTGCATTTTTGGGTTAAATTTGCAATGAAGTATTTCATGTTTTTAGGGTGTTATAAATAGTATTTATTTTTTATATTCCTATTGTTCATTGCCATTGGGTTTTTAAAATTTTTGTCCAGAATGAGTCACTCCTCTGATCATAAACATCTAATGACATCTTAGTTTATTCAATAAAATCTAAAGTCCTTATATGAACTAAAAGACTTTGCCCTATGCGATCTGGCCCACGCTGTCCTACTGATCTTGCCCTTCGTTTACTCTGCACCGGACACGCTGGATCCTTGCTCTTATTTAAGCATGCCAAGCAGTCTTATACCCCAGGGACTTGCTCCCGTTTTTTTTTTTTTTTTGCAAGGCTCTCCTTTATGCTCACTTCCGGTGAGGCCTTCCCTATTACAGTACGGGAAGAGGTAGCCACACTCACCGCTGCGTGCTCCAGGCGCATTTCCACACTCTCTGTGTTTATTCGACTGTGTTTCCATTTCCTGTCACTCTTGCCATCGGCTCATGAGGGAAGAAACCTTGCTTTGTTCAATGCTATATTTATAACAGTGCCTGGCATCTTGTAGTTGGCGCTCGATGAATACTGGAATGAATGGATTTCATGGCCTGATAAGGAGAATTTTTGCAATGACAGGGGCAGAAATCAGATTGCTGTGGGTGGCAGAATGACGAGGTGGTCCGGGGAACAATGGCTAGTGAAGTGTTCTCAGAGGGGAGGCTTGTTTGATGGAGTATCTGGATAAAGTGGAGGCCACTTGGAGAGGTGATGGCAAGGGAAAAATTTATTGCTTATTGTTTGAACTACAGAAGAAATTAATACATAGTTAACCAAGAGACCCAGCAAGCTCTGTTCTCTTTATAAAACTACATTGAATTCTCAATTTCCAAATGGAAGGGTAATTTCCACCTATGTTGCAACAATGGCCCCTAAAACTTCAATATCCAGTTCTTGTCATTCTTCCCATTCCATGGGAACTTTTCACTTATCTCCGCTGTCCTAATGTGGGGCAAGGAGGGCCAATGTTCCCCCCTTTACAGTTGCCCACATAGTTTATAGTTAATGAGTTTTTGCCCACATAGTTTTATATATAGTTGTCCTCTGGTTTATAGTGAACTCACAATTATCATTTCATTGTCACCAGCAGAGGCCAGGATGGTCAGCACAGTAGACCTTTTTTTTCTCAAACCCATTCAGGGACAGAGCAAACTGAAGGGCTTGGAACAGCAGCACCGCATGAACTATCCCAGTCCTGTCTCTTACTAGTTATGCTTCTTAATTCTTAAGTCTCATCCCCACATATAGAAATGGGGGATGATAGGGCCTTTTCCATACAGATGTTAAGAAAATTAAGTTATACAGTACATATAAAGCATAAAGTGCCTGGTTTCTAATAGAAGTTCATTAATTGGTATCTACATATATAACATTTTATACACAAATATTAAATTTTGATGTGCAAAGTTTTATTATTCATATTTTACTGTATATTTAAATATTTAAGTTATTTAAATGCTAGATTTTTTTTTTTTTGCGGTACTGGGGATTGAACCCAGGGGCGTTCTACCTCCGCGCTACACCCCCGGCCCGATTTTTTTATACTTTATTTTGAAACCGGGTCTCACGAAGTTGCGGAGGGCCTCACTAAGTAGAGAGAGAGAGAGAGAGACAGAAAGGGAGAGAAAGAGAGAGAGAGCTGAGGCTGGCCGCGAACCCGGATCCTCTGGTCTTCACCTCCCAAAGTACTGGGATTATAAGCGTGCGCCACCACGCCCGGCTGCTAGATTTCTTTAATATGCTTAATATGACTAACTTTTCAAACTGAAACACAATATAAAATTAAAACCAGTATATTTCCATAAAGCAAGCTTCTGAATTTGGCAGAATAATTTGACACACACACACACACAATTATAAATTTAAATATATTTAAAACTGATATAAAATTTTGTGTATTTATTGTATACAATATATTTTGAAATACATCTAAATCAGGACTGGCTAAATGTAGCTAATTGACTTATGCATGACCTCACAAAGTTATAACTTCTGTAGTTAGAACATTTAGCATTTTTAAGAATGCAATATATTATTAGTATAATCCTCATGTTTTACAATAGATCTCTTGAACTCATTCTTACTATATAAGTAAAATTTTATATACTTTGACTGACACTCCCCAATCTCCTTTCCCCCCACTTTAGCCTCTGATAACCATAGCTGGTTAATATTTTAAGCAGAGTTTGTGGTTCATATGCTTCTGTTTTAATGTTTTATTCATTTGGTTGTCTTTATATAATATTGACACATTAGCAGGAAGAGATATCAAAAGTTTGAAATAAGCATTAAGGTGAACAAAACTTAAAATACTGAAAATGCCATTATCCCGTACTTTACTTGTCCCTTTAAAATAGGATGGTGTCATTCTTTTTTATTAGTCCTGCATGAGGCACGCGGGGTGTTGCAGTAGCTCAGCTCAGTGGTTCTTACACTCCAGTGTGCATTAGAATCAGCTGGAGGGCTTGTGAAAACAGACTGCTGGCCCAAGTATTTCTGATTCTGTAGGTCTGGAGTGAAAAGCACACATTTTCACCTCTAACAAATTCTCAGGCTTTGATGCCAATACTGGTTTGTTTGGGGACCACACTTTGAGAACCAGTGATTCAGCCCAAGACCATGGTTTTCAAATCTGGGTGCATGTTAGATTTATCTGTGGGTTGTTTTGTTTTACTTCAGGACACATTTTCTACCCTGCCTAGAACTTACAAATTCACAATACTTCAGGATGTTACATTGGAATCTATACCTTTCTTTCAAGGGCCTCGCTGTTACTGACAATCATATGAGGTTGAGTACCATTACTCTAGGATGAAACTGCTCACAATCTGTTGCATATTCAAATTAACTGTGAAGTTCTTGAGTTTTGGATGCCAGAGTTCTTCTTCTTCACCCAGAGTTTCTGACTGAATTCTTCTAGGGTATGTCCTGAACAACAGGAAGTGTGTGTGTGTGTGTGTGTGTGTGTGTGTGTGTGTGTGTCTGTATGTTACTGGGGACTGAACCCAGGGGTATTCTACCACTGAGCTACACCCCCAACCCTTTTAATTTCTTAGTTTGAAACAGGATCTTGCTAAGTTATTGGATGCTGGCCTCCAACCCATGATCCTCCGGTTTCAGGGACAGAGCAAAGGCAAGGATTTGGGATAGCAGTGTCCCAGGAAGCATTTCAGTCCTCTCCCCCAAGTACTGGAATTACAGGCATGTGCCATCACACCCATACCTGAACACTAGGGGTTTTTAAAAGGTACCATTTAATTTTTAATTTTGAAAACTATTGCTTTCCATTTCTATTTGTTGTTTAATATTGGGCAGTTTTCTTGCCATATGTCTCTTTCTGATGACCTTCACATATTTATTAAAATCTACCGAGAGCAAGGTTATGCTAGGTGTAATATGGAATATGAAATGATATAAGTAAATCTTTATCCTCAGGTAGACTACAATATAACTAAGGAAATTAGGAATATAGACATGGAAATTTAACTAGAAATATAAGGTGTCTCTGGGATTACCTCTGCATCGGAAAATTAGAAAAGACTCTTTAATACAAGTGAACTTACTCTCTTATTCCTGGCTAACTGAAGCTTTGAGGGTCCTTTGTTTCTGGACTTCCAGAATATATTTAAAGTATAAGAGAGATATCAGAGGGGGAAATAATTGGTTGAACACTCAAATCTATCTAAGGTTACTAAATTAGTTTTCATGATGTTAGTAATTTTGCTATAATAAAAATAGCTTCTTGCAATGACATTAATTGAAAGGCCATTTTTGAAATGTGTATACTACAATATTTAGCTTTATTGTACTGAGACACAATGAGATACAATGATTTTTTTCTTTTTATGCATGCTGAGTGATAAAGCTTAACTTGCAATTTACTCTTTTTAAATAGCTTTATATTTCAAGTTGGATTCATGAATTTCCCAGATATTTATTTGTATTTTGTCCTACAAAATGGTCAACATGACTCCCCATGTTCCTGTGTAATTTGGAGTTAAATTATCTCACTTGGTTAGAGGTCTGTTCTAATGATTCCAATCTAATTAGTTTGTTCCCTGTATAAACTAGGTAGCTTTGCTTTGTTTTCTATCCCAAATTGCACCCCAGTGGCCATTTCAAAATTGCATGACATTTTTACCCAAGGATATCGTAACTAGCAAGTGCAGACATATTAGTGAAATCTATAACCTTTACTCCAAATAACAAATGTGCTTATGCTTTATGGTAGCTGAATCAGTTGTGTAACCTTTGCGTGTTGGTTTTATGTGGTTCACTGACAACCTCGTCTGCCTCTTTCTGGGGCCTCTCTTCCTGGGCACCTGGTGATGTGAAGCCTGTCTGTGACTCATAGGCCAGCTGAGAAGACCTCCGTGTTCTATTTACAGCTCCCCTCAAAACTGTCACCAGAGCTTTGGTCTCTTGAGGAATGCCATGGCCTATTTACTTTAGAATGCACAGGTCTTGAGTTTTACAGTTTTGCTGGTAGATTTACAGCACAGAAGAACACATTATCCTCCTACAAATTCCTTAATTTGTGCATCTAAATGCGTTTTTCTGAATGTAATGTACTCCCCAAGTAGTGTCCCTCCAGCCCCTCCCCTGGTCACCATTTCCCGTCCTCAAGGGCACCTATGGTCTTCTTCACATTATATCCGTTTGGAGAAACCTCAGGTGTACGTAAGTATTTCCAAGAAAATATGAGTATATATTCTCTCTTCCCTTAAAACACAAGAGATGTCATGTTACACAAAGTTTACTGCCTTACTTTTCCCCCCTTAGTATGCAAAGAACATACTAATTTTTGTTTATAGCTGAATTACATTCTATTTCCTGGGTCTAATTTACAGAATCAGTTCTCAGCTGGTAAGCTCTTTTTTGTGTCCACTTTGCTATTAGAAAATGTTCCGTTATGCATATACTTGTATGTTGTTGGAATGTGATGAAGTTTATCTGTCAGATAAATTTCTGATAACTAGAAAGTGCTAGGTCAAGGGATGGTGAGCTTTGAATTTTACTAGATACTGCCAAATTGCATTTCATATGGTTTTGGCAATTTGTACTAACACCACTCGAGTAAAATAGGATCTGCTTGGTTTTTGTCCCTTTAACAATGAAGTATGTTATCAGATTCTTAATTTTTGTCAAACTGGTAGGTAAAATACTATCTATGTATAGTTTTAATTTGCATTCCTCTAATTAAGAGAAAAATTGAACATCTTTTCTACTGCTGAACCATTTGCCATTTTTCTGTTGGGTGGTTGGTTTTTCTTATCACTTTGAAAGGATCGATTTATATATTAGGGTTAACTGACTCTGTCTACATCATGAATTGCAAATTATTTCAAGTAGTCATTTTGATTTTGCTTATAATATTTTTTCCATGCATCCAATTGTTGATTTTCACATGGTAATCATTACCAGTATGGTCTTGATGATCAAGCCCGGAATTTTCTTCATGGGACAGACACATCATGGCCTATGGCATGAGCTGATCTTGCTTTAACCTCATGTCATATTGGAACATTAACTGCTTATCGTTTGGACATTAAATGCTTATAAATATGTATCACAGAAGTTCTTAAAAATCATGCTGAGTGTGGTGGCATATGTCTGTAGTCCTACTACTAGGTAGACTGAATAGGAGGATCACAAGTACTGTCAGCCTGAGCAGCATAGTGAGACACTGTCTTAAAATAAGAAAGGGCCAGGGAAGTAGTAGTAGAGTACTCCTGGGCTTAATCCCTAGCACCGCAAATAAACAAATAGAAAAAATCAGTGCGACCCCTTGAATTATTTTAAGTTTTTCTCCATTCTCCTTTTAGCTATAAAGATAGTTTTCAAAAAAGAAGAAGGGGGAAACCTTAACCTCTTTCTGATATTATTTAAACAAACCTGAATTTAAGGAGGATTAAATAAGTACAATTTTTATATATTTATATTTGTCAATCATAGCTGGCATTCCAAATGTTGACTTTTCCTTCTCTCTAGTATATAATAAACTGCATTTAGCTAGCTAATTAATTTCTCTTTGGTGATATTATAAGATAAATCCTTCAGAAGGGAAATTTTCAAAGAATTCCATAAAGGAGTCAATAGATATCCTGAATTTTGTGAGTCTCCAGATGGAATCAGATTTTCTTGTTCCTTGTTTCTGATATTTTAATTAAAACATTATGTTAAAATAAGAATATTAACAGCAAAAACAAATGAACAAACAAAAAACACAGAGAATTGGTTAGCAATACACTTCAATTTATTCACATGAAGGTAATGATTTGTTGTAACTTTTACTCTGCATGAAAGTAAAATGATTTCATGAAGCACATTTCTCTGACTAACATCAGAGAAAGAAGATTGGTCATAGAGGTGGAGTCACTGTCCTTTGACTGAAGATGGGGTGAGCAGGATTGCTGTTTGAAGTGTCTAGGAAGAAAGATGCATCTTGATACTTGAACGAAGACTTTTGCAAGTGGCACCTGGTGATGCGATGTTGTTATCTGGGTCTAAGTAAAAAAGTCTCTGATTGTCTACTGGACTTCATTTTTCCTTGCCAACAGTTAAAAGAAAATGAACTTTGCTCCAGTTGACTCCCGTTGATACAACTGAAGAGGACAAATGGCCAGGATTTATGTTATCGAAGAGTAGTCATGTGCTCTTGCCTGTGAACTCTTATTGAAAAGTTATTAAATGAATAGGCTGTGTGTGTGTGTGTGTGTGTGTGTGTGTGTGTGTGTGTGTGCGCGTGCGCTCAAGCCTGTGCCTGGGGTATCAGGATTGAACTAAAGGGCATTCTGCCTCTGAGTCATACCCTCAGCCCTTTTTATTTTCAAAGAAGGTCTCACTAAGTTACAGAGGCTGGCCTTGAACCTGGATCCTCCTGTCTCAGACTCCCAAGTACTAGGAGTACAGACATGAGCCACCATGCCTGGTTTGAGTAGGTAATTTTTACAAGTAAGAGACATTTTAGACTAAGCACAAATTTCAGAAGAAAGACATTTTTAATAGGTCTCTGTGTGTCTAATTCATAACAATCTGACCAGATCAACCCTCTGAATTAGTTCTTCTTGCAAAGGGCATTGGCATTTAAAAACAAAAAAACAACAAACAAACAAAAAAGCTATATCTAGACTTGGAAGCTCAGCTACCTGCAGAATCAAAACACAGGGTTGCTGTCTCAAATATTCATTGTATTTGAGGGAAGGCTTTATAAAGCCAGGCCATAAAGTTAGTTTAAGATTGGCCTAACATTCTAGCACACAATTCTGGCTGTGTGGCATGTATCTGCTGACAGGGTACACTTATGTATGTCAATTTTGTGTGAAACTATATGTGTCCTGTTTGTGGAGATCACGTTCTTTACTATATTTAAACTTGTTATTTTTTCCCTAAATTGATACTTAGGTTACTGTGAATAAAAAACTGCAATTTCTCTTCCCTTCAACAAAATCTCAATATCAAGATAAAAAGAATTCCCTTTTGTTAAAATGATTCCATTTAGGCATCATTCATTAACCTCACATAATTGATAGAGCTTAACACTTTGTTTTCTATTCCAGCAATAGTTTTTTTTTTCCCATGGAAGAGCAAAAATGAATGAATATTAACACTCAACTTTTAGCTCCAGGCTAAAATGTATTATGCACCATATTTTGGTTTTTAAAAATAATCACCTTGTCAGAGTTCAATGGCATAGTGAAGTCAACTCTGTCAATAGAGACAATTTGAGGGCAAAAAACCACTCTTCCCCCCCTTGAGTATCATTTCATTTGAATGCTCCTGATTTTTTTACCAGCTACTTTTTTTGGAACACTCCATGGGGCAATATAATGAAGTCTAAAATACCAGGCACTGAAAACTCATCTCTGCTGACAGCACGGAGCTGACAAGTACCAATGTTCTCATACTCTGTCCCTATTTGAACACTATATCTTATGTACGTAAAGTGCACGTCTAGAACTTTCCTTTTAAAATCCACAAGCACAGAAAAAAAACCTGGATGCCCATATGTCTAACAATGTACTGCATGAATATATTAACACCATCCCAACTCCAACTGCCTTCATTGTTTTGCTGTAAATGGAATCACAGTCGAGATATACATCACTAAAAGTGTATTTTCAACATATCCCAGGAGAAAGCAAAAGCATTTATTAAAAAGTACTTAGGTAAAACATAAAGTAGCAGATCTTAGCTATAAGAGAACATCCTGGCAACTGAACACAACTTGCAACATGATTTGGGAGGATAGGGTAATAGGGTTAGGAAGCTGATTTCTGCCCAAGTAAAATAAAGTGTTTATGTCAAAACTTACTCTCAGAGAATGACCAGATTTCAATAATTTCATATTGATATTTTAGAGGCCAGATGCATTTTAATTTCTCTTAGTCTGAGACAGATTGAGTAAATTAAGATTATCTCTCAACATTTGGATATAATTAATATAGGTTTTTTTCTTTACTATTGTATTTTTGTGCCCTGGGGCTGGTGCCCTATGAAAATCAGTTAAGTTCTCAGAGCTTAGGACCACTGACCACAGTACCAAGGGTGCCCAGCTTCACCATATAACAATGATGTTCATAGGTCGTCTGAGATTTTCAGAGACTTTGAAGTTCTCAGAAGAAAAGCTCAATGTGAATTCAAGTGGCAGTCACTGAACGGACTTAAGTATACTTCATCTAAGAAATTCTTTTGTTTTATACTTTTGTCTTAAATTTCAAGAGAAAAAGTTAAGAAAATTTGGATTATGATGGAAGGGCAAAAGCCAGCAGTAGTTCAAAATAGTTGGTCTGAGAAAGAAATTGTATTGAACTGTGGTAAATGAACAAAGTAAGGATAACATCAGTGAATTTTGTAAAGGTCAAAGACAGCTTTGTAGACAAAAGTCCCAAACTGTCTGTGTTCTGTAGTTTCCTATGAAATTTTTGTTGTACAATCCCATATATGTGAACCTTCTTTTCTCAGAGATTGTAATAAAAGCTACCAAAGCAGATAAAGGCAACTGTACAAATTAGTAGAATTATCTATAGATAGATCTATAAATGAAGAATAATTATTGAAGTGAGAGACATATGCATATTCTGATTACTGTCAAATTCTATTTACAAATTTATAAACTTTCTAGATGAAGTGAGAAAGATATGCAGATAGTATTACATTGTCAACCTGAAAGAGATGTATGAATTAGGAATATTTTTGTCCTGGTTTCACATGTCCATCAGATCGACATTCTTTAACAAATTATAGTTACATGGTCAAATATAGACTTTGCCCATTTCTTCATATCCTGTTTCTTTTATCTTCCAGTATGGTTTATTTGCAAGACAAACTCTGTGCCATTTGAGAACAAGGAAGTGAAAATCATATTTTATTGTGTGCCTTGAATTTTCACCCCTTCTCTCCCTATGGGGCTCCTTGGGTGTATCTCTATTAGGAGGCGGAGGACACTGATGAAAGTCATGTGTTTGCAAATCCTTCTCCTGGCAGACAAGGGCTACTTCTAACATGGTGTTTGGTGATTAAGCAGTTTTTATTGAACTGAATTGAGTGTTGTCCAGATGTTTAAGAAATATCACTAAGATGGCATTTCAAAAGAGAGATTATTGAAACTTAAAGCAGCAGCTCAGAAAATCTGGCAGAGACGTCCCTTCAACTATTAGTATATATTAATGGTATATATTAACAAATACATATCATCAAAACATGATGATGTGCCTACTGATCAGTCCCTATTTGGAGTATGTTGTCTTTTTCTTACTAATGGATTTTGGAAGGTTGTTATTATACAATATAACTAGGGAAAGGGATGAGGAAGCTAGAACATTTATCTTGGAAAAGGTTTTGAGGAACTACTTATTTTTATTTGGTCACTTTCCTATGAAGCAAATTATGTTTGCTTTTCATGGTGGCAGAGAAAAGAATTAAATGACTTACTATGGTTATATAGAAGAATATCTGGCTGCATAAAAAAGAACTTTTTCATATTCTTTGGGTTTTATATCAAAATAAATATAAAATTCTATCATCGCTTTGTCAATATAGCAATGTTTTTGCAGAAAACAAATACGGTATACATAATCTCATAATAGACTGATTTCCTTAATATGAATAAATTTAACTGTAAGAAAAACTCAGGACATCATTCTTATGTAGTCTCAATTTGACATGGTCTAATGGAAAACAACATGGATTGGCCCTGATCTAAGGACTGTAGTTGGAAACTGTTGTCTTCAATTACATTCCTTCCCTTTCTGAGTCAAGTCCAGGGCCAATGATATCCATTAATAGTAGTTTTGAAATAAAAATATAAAGGCTGTTTAGAGTTACTTAGAGTTTTTAAATCATCAGTAGTGGCTAAACAGAACATTAGTGCACTAGAACTGGAAGAGAACTATAGGTTTAAAAAGAATGAGAGATTCGCTTGCTTTAAAGCCCTTGAAAATACATCTGGGTTTTGTTTTTGTTCTTTTTTTTTTTTGCATTAGGTTCTCTTTGGCTGTTAGTAAATTGGTTAGTAAAGTGGACTTTCCTGTTTCCTCATTTTTTTCTTCATTCTTTCCACAGGCAGACTAGCTTCAAGTATCATGAACTGCAATGATAGGCCATAATTTACATATAAGAGTTAGCAAATCCTAAATAAATGCTTTCAAGCCTTAAGAATTAATGAATGTAACCAGTATTTTACAAATATCCTTGAGCCCTTTTCCGCTTAACAAAGAAGTGCAAAGCTGCACAAAGAGTTAAGGTCTTCTTCCACTGGAAAGTAGCTACCTTTATCTTTGACAGTAACTAAAAGAAAATGTATTTATTTAATTTATTATTTCAATTTGCAGAAGTGCATCCACAGCCCAGACATCAGTGTAAAACAGAGTATATATTTCATTTCAGTAAAGAAAGGTTAAACTGAATCAATATTTGAAGGACATGGTACTGTATGAAGGTCAACAGACTCTGGATCATTTGTTCTAACCATCATATCCATGTGTATCTAGGTATGTGTGTGTGTGTGTGTGTGTGTGTGTGTGTGTGTACACGTGTGCATCACTCTTTACCCTGCATATTTCAAAATGACACATCTAGGAGTGTTATAATCTGAGTGCCCAGGAGTGTCTATGAAATCTGATGCATAATCAATCCTCGGTCTTCCCCTCTATCAAACACATGTGGCTTGCTTGCTGCTTAAAGCAAATTCATTAATTTCAGGGTCTTGCTCTTCACTTACTAGACTGAATAATTTTTACCTTCAAAATAATTTGTTTAATTCCAGATTGCAGATAAAGTGGTTGGTTGGGCCAATGTTAATGATTTATTTATTTGTTTATTTTAAATCTTTCTTTAGGAGAGCTCTCATCACCTTTTATAAGTTCCCAGGAAATTCTAGGAATTTCAGGAGCAATGATATTAAAGAATACTCCCATTTAACCATCCCAAACTCTTGGTTTCTGTTATATATTGAGTTTAATCTTGTTTCTATGTACAAAGTTATATATCATTTCTCTTGCGGTTATCACAAAGGTAGCTCAATGATTCCAGAAAATAAAAAAGGATACTCAAGGTTAGAGAAGTATCCCCAAATAAACAATGGTTTGAACTACCTTTCCATGTTAAACAGAAGAATATGGCACAAGATGGGTCTTCTTTAAAAGGAGACATTCTGAGCTCTAATTTAGGTGCAGTAACTTTAAGATTAGTCCTAGACCATGGGGCCCATTTCTGGTCTTTGTTTTTGCTTTTGTTTTCCCTTCTCTCATCATCTCAAATCTTACCATAACCTCAGTAGGCTCCTTCTCCTCCTCCTCCTCCTTACTTCTCCTCCTCCTCCTCCTCTTCCTCCTCCTCCTCCTCC
>PVJS01016095.1:0-12500 GCA_004027185.1 Glis glis
AACCAACAAATAAACTTTATTGCTTTAAAGCCAGAATGCAACTTTGTGTGTGTGTGTGGGGGGGCTGGACTGGGAATTGAATCCAGGGGTATTCCACCACTGAGCTATATATACCCTCAGTCCTAATTTAATTTTTAGTTTGAAACAGGGTCTCACTAAGTTGCTGAGGGCCTCGCTAAGTTGTTGAGACTGACCTCAAACCTGTGATTCTTCTGTCTCAACCTCCCAAGTACTGGGATCACAGGCATGCACCACCATGCCTGGCTTACAACTTTAATCTTAATATATTAATTTAATAAATCTTATTCTCCTTTATTCTATTTCCTATAAAAATGCAGTCACTTAGTGTTTGATTGCAAAGGAATACTAATTTCAGACCACTATAATAAAAATTTTCCAAGACATATTCCTGTTTTTGTTTGTTTTTGCCCTTTTTATTTTTTTATTTTGAAATAAGATCTTGCTAAATTGCCCAGACTGGCCTCAAACTTGAGATCCTCCTGCTTCAGCTTCCTGAGTAGTTGGGATTACATGCATGTACCACCATGCCTGGCACAGATTTCCATTCTTAATGATGCATTTTATAATTCTATCTTACATCTTAATTGATCTGACTTTGAAGCGAAGTTCCAAAATTTCATTTAAAGTCAAGAGAGGTTTTAAGAAATAACAAAAAGGTGGGTTAGGTTAGACAATGCAATTTTATAAATTGCATGTATCTAGGCCGTTATCAAAATATCTCTAAGATTTCCTGGCCTTACCTTCAACATTATATTTAAATTTATTCAAATTAATGCAACACTATTGAAAGAAACTGGATTTCGCATGATTTAGGAGCTTCCTGCCAAATGATTTCAGATAGTTTTGCTGTACTGCCAATTGGAAAAAGAAGAAAACACAACAAAATTCTTTTAAGATTTACCACATTATTTAAATTTATAAAAGGGACAGATGTGACCAAAACAGCTATAATGGAATGAAAACATAGATGTAATTACTTTGATTATTATTAAGTACAAATACATCACCCCCATCTCAGGCTCAAATTAGTTGCCCATTGAGATAGAATTGCTACCATTCCACTTTGTGTCTCATCACTGGGTAACTTCAATAAGCTTTCAGCAGTGGACCTAAAGACACTTACACATTTCTAACCCACTCACAAGAGAAGGAAAAGCCCGAATCACACCTGGGCACTTGGCCAGTGAGGCAGCTTTGCTGCTGCTACAACTCTCCTTTGAACAACCCAGCCAAAGATTGTATTCTTGTTTTATTCCAGTACTGGGATGGGTGTCTGGGGTTATTTGTCCAGTGTCTCTTGAATTCTAGTTGACAACTTGGGTTCTGGTTCCTTGAAGATCTTGATCTCATTATCCTACAGTTGGGCTCTGTAGCTGTGTCTGTCTCTCTTGGACATGGCTTATCCATTTTCCTGGACTGTTACCTATTTCCTATTACCCATCTGCCCCAATGAGAGGTTGCCCCCCCCCACATCTGGCTCTTGGTGAAGCTGTCTCCTAGGATAACTTTACAGAGACTGTTGTCCACCTGGGTTACAGATGGTTCATGTCACTCGGTCTATCAAATCTGAGACGGGCTGAGGTGCTGGGACTGTTCTTTCGCTCAGATTAGACCACAGCACCAACTCAACCTGGTTTCCACTGAACTCTGCCTTGTGATACCCAGTTCTAAACATGAGAAGGCAGTAAGGTTAATGTGGACCTTTTATTCTAAATCGAGAACATTACCTCCTCTGATTTGCTAATTTACCAAAAGGGCCTTAGATTTAATTTTGCAAGTATAACTTTATTAATAGAAGGACAACATTACTTGTTCTTCTGCTTTTTAAGTGTCTTGCTGATCTCACGCCATTTTCAGCCTTCAAAGATGAAGAGTAAACTAAAGAATGTTAGTTTTTACTAGTTATGTCAAACTACTTGATCATCTGTTACTTATGTAAATTATATTAATGCTTCTATAAATTATTTAATTCTATCCAAATTGTAGAAGCTACATACGGACTGCAGTAACCCTGTGCTTTAAACTGTGTCTACGGAAAGCCCACCAAGTGCTGTGTGCATGTATGTCACTATCATTATGAACTATATTATGATGTGAGACTATAATGCACCAATAAAAGTAAAAAAAAAAGAAACTGTTTACTGGTGTCTAAATTTTCAAGTAGAACATGGTACTTAGGGTGAATGGTAAATTTTAAATTCTGCCAAAGAAGTCAAATACAAGTCCACTCCCAAGCCCTATGTCAAAACCTGAAGTTAAAATTCTGTATAGGTATGTAAAACTCTTCTAGAAGTAGGAAATTATTAATACAATATTCATTCTTTAACAATTTAGTTAATGAGTCTTTGACCATTCAAGAAAGGAAATTTTTAAGGCTCAACTACTATCAGTGTAAATGAAGATGTATCTTCTAACAAATTATCTTCTTTGGATATAAAACAGAAGCAGTAAGCTACAATACTGTCAGCGAAAGTTGTCTGACACATTTTGCCTAAATGGTGGGATTTCACACCATGGATGTCACATAGCATCTGTATAGTTCTATAAAAATCCTTCAAAACCCTATAGGAACCCACAAATTTCCACAATTGGCACGGTGGGGATATAACACATTTTAGCTGAAGGTACTGTACCTCTGGGAGGATCTTTTTATTAAGAGGAACTAGAATGAGTTGTAAGTGCCACATATGGGGACTGGGATAATGTAAAAAAGAACAGCAGCTACTGATCCACACTTGTGGCACTTTACAAAAGAGATGAGATGATAAAGAGCCGGCATCATCGCAAGTTCTGTTCAATCACTTGGCAAAGCGCTCTCAAAGCTAACTAGCAAAGTTAATGAAAAAGTTTAGAGATTAAATAAAAATGGAATTAAATCAGAACAAAAATTATAAAAGACCCAGAAAGGTTAAAGGGAAAAAAATAAATTAAAGGTGACGGTAAAAGTGTTAATGAGAAAATCTGTGACGACGTATATGAGGACAAAAAAAAACCCCTGCTTTTATGTTTAGAACTTCATAACGCCACATAATGATCCAAAACATCAGCAAAAATAGTACAGGCTTAACAGGAATGAAAACAATGAGAACGCAGTCCACCTGCTCAAGTCGCCAGCACTTTCAACTGGTTTCCTCTGAAACACAGAGCCACGAGCCACGCCAATGTCAAATGCTTTTGTCCAGAGAGAGAGAGAGAGAGAGAGAGAGAGAGATCTGCAGGGATTTTATATAAAATATCATCAACCAAAGATGTAGGATCTGTAAATTCTACATGTGCCTACAAACAGCAATTTCAATTTTAAGGCAGCAAATAAGAATAGAAGGATGAAAGGTAATATGGTGATTTAGTTTCATGGTGTTTTATGGCAATTCACAGTTTAGATTTTCAATTCTGTTTTACAAAGTGGGGGATCTAGAAGTCCCTTTTAGCTGTCTTTGGGGGTAGACTTTTATTGACCAGAGAGAGTCACAATATTGAGTTGTTTCCCAACTGCGGCTCTCAGGAAGCAGAGGAGGCTGCCAAGATGACTGGGACATGTGGTGTATAGAAAGTTTGGGGGCAAACTGGGCACTGTGACATATTTCTGTAATCACAGCACTTGGGAGGCTGAGACAGGAGGATCACAGGTTTGAGGACAGTGCATGGTAACTTAGTGAGACCCTATTTTAAAATTAAAATATAAATCGAAAGGGCTGGGGGTATAGTTCAGAGATAGAATGCCCTTGGGTTCAATCCTTAGTCACACACACACACACACACACACACACACACACACACACACACATATACACACACATTCTGGGGCATGTAGAATGTGCCTTCAACACGCTGATCAAAATGACAAGTGTAATCTCTATTGCAATACTGCTGAAATAATACTACACTTTGATATGATGCCTTTTCTTTCCTTACCCCTAAGTTTGGCTTCTAAGGAACAACAAATTTATTTTCTGGTTTTATATGCAGCATATTAACATTCTCTATCGAAGTCATTAACTCTCAGACTTTAAATATTTGCTTTAATAAGAAGGATAAAATAATGATCACTTGCAACTAACATAGAATACTTAGCAAGGAGAACTTTGAAACGACACGGAGGCTAAGGGGCTTCAGAAATGACACAGAGGGAGTGATCTGAGAGCTGACAGTGGGACACTCTAATCATCAGGATGGAGAACGCGCGACAATGGGAGGCTTCATGCGTAAAGCCCTCCAGACACAGCCAGCTTGGAAAGAACGCTCATTTTGATCTCTAGAAACAAAATTTGAAAATATGAAAATGGGAATCTCATTTAACATTTTGCAAGAGAAATAAAAAGCAAAGCTGAGCCAACTTATTGAGAGTGAGGAGAAACAACTGCTTAATAAAAAAAGAAACAATGGCGTGGAAATAAAAATGGCAGGCAGGCACATCATGAAAGTGCTCATTTTGCCCCAGACTGGGAAGGAGAAAGGTAGTGGATGGGTTCTATCGGTGTGAGTTCACCTTGCAGGTCTAGTACAAGTGTCTTTTCACTCATTAAGCTTAATACTTCGGGCAAGAAAATAAGTTTAAGTTATTCCTACCTAGACATTGCATCGATCTTAACTTTTAAAGTAGTTATTGAAGAGGTAAACATCTATATAAAATAGAAATTCTACAGAACTCTGAAAGCCAGCCAATAATGGAGTAAATACTGGCATGGAGGTGCAAAAGATAAAAGTGTTATAAATTGTAATGATACTCAACTCAGACTTTTCTTTTTTTTTTTTTATTTTGTTTTGGCACTGGGGATTGATCCCAGAGGCTTCTATCTCTGAGCTACATACCCAGTCCTATTTTATCTTCCCCAGCCTATTATATTTTTTATTTTGAAACAGAGTCTCACTATGTTGCTGAGAACCTGGCTAAATTGCTGAAGCTGGCCTCAAACCTGCAATTCTCCTATCTCAGCCTCCCAAGTAGTGGGATTACAGGTATGCACCACCACGCCCGGCTTCAGCTGAGATTCCTAAAGGACGTGTCCTTTATACTTGTTCATACAATGGATGGTTCTACAACTCTTTGAACAGCAATAGGAAAGAGAGATTGAAAAGAAATTAAAAACTCAGGTTGAATCCATCAAATGGTTGATTGAAAGGAGTCAACAGGTTTCAAAAAACTACTATGAATACCACATCACTTGGCTTTAACCTTTCCTACATTTTGCTAAAACCCTCTTGAACATTTGTCTGATATTTATATCATAAGATTTCAGTAATATTTTCTTCCTTTTAGTTCACTTTCAATAAGATAAAATTTAACAAGGTCTGGGACAATACTCACTACTGCAGTGAGGGGATTAAACAATTAAAAATAAAAATAAAACTTTAAAAGAATTCTGTATTAATATTTAGGAAACAATTCCTTAAATCTCTCATAAAGATGCATATTATACTTAACTGTTCTTCCTAAAATTCTCATTTCTTTTCTTCCTTCTCAGAGTTCTAAATTACAAATTTTATTCTTGTGGGTATTACTTTATGAAGTCAAACTATTTATAATTAACTGTCATCTCCAATCTGGTCATAATCAGTATCATACTTTTACTGAATGCTTACTTGATATAGTAGAATGTGTTAGGGGTTTTGTTTGCTATACTATGTCTAAAACAGAGTCACTGTTCTTAAGGGACTTGCCACTAAGCTGTCATACTTGCTAAATGAGCATAAAATAATGCATGGACACACACCGTGCACAGGCACACACACACACACACACACACACACACACACACTCATTCCCAAACACACACAGTGTTGGTTCTAAATAATGGTATAAGGAGCAAGTCTTTTGGAAGTGTGGAGCAGAATGTGCATCCCTACAGAAAAACCACTTGGAAAAGCTTTTTGGAAAATAGGACCATTCTTATAAGGAAATGTAGAAATTATATAAGGAAAAGTAGAGATGAAGCAGAAAAAGGAAAGGACAGAAAGGCTAATTGTTTGAGGCAAAATAAATGCATGAGTCTGGCAAAAGCCTTCATTCCGGGCATTGTGGAAGTAAAAATTGGAATGGAAAGAAAATGCTAAAATATGGAGTGTAGAATATGGATAATAATTTGGCATCTCTTGTTCTGCAAAAATAATTTCTAAGAAGCACTAGCTCATATTTGATTCAATTATTCTAATGCTTCAGAACATCTTTCCTACCAACCTTAAGTATACATCCATATTCTACTATGTAGAATTTTACTACTATGAAGTTGAATAAAAAGATTAAACAAACAAAAAGTTTCAGTTTTTTCCTCCAAATCTAAGGTTAAAGTCCTTTGATTCCACAAGTAATATTCTAAACTCATAATTTTTCCTAGTAAGCCTGTCCTCTGTGTCCTCTATTTCTATGTGGGTTTTTAGAGTGGCTATGATTTTTCCTCATTTTCCTCTTTGCCCCCAGCATTCAGTCAGTTATCTTGTTTTGGTATTTCTTTTCACAGCACTTCTTGTGTCAACTATTCATTTTCCATTCCGGTCTTGTACTTAAGCCAGATGCAGAAAAGAATTAATCTTCTGCTTCCAGTCTCTCCCAATTCCAGAATATCCTACTGTACATAACTTCGATTAAGTCATGGTTCATTCAGTATAATTTCAGATTATTACTCTTCCTAATGTATAGCTCTAATTGTATCAACTCAAGCTAGAACATCAACAAAGTCCATGTTGTCTAAATCATCACGGCTTAATATTTAAGTCACTGACTAAATACCAGTGACTAGTCTGGTCCCATGTTCATATATCCTAAATTCTACTTTCCTTTATGTAATCCGAATTCCTACTAAACCCAATTCTTCCTGTTTTCTAGGCACATATTATGAGGTCCTGATTCTGGGTTGGTATTGTTCTCTCTGTTCAAATTGTTCATTGCCTACATTTTCTAATCTCAAATATCCCTTATCCCACTGACTCTCAGTAATGTCCTCCCTACAATATGTCCCTCTGTCATATTGTTTCATTTTTATTGATCTGCTTACTTCAGGACTCATCGAGGAGGTAGGAGGGAAAGAAAATTGACTGTCTAGAAAACTAACCACAAATTTATGGAGTGCATAAAAAAGTATTGAAATACAAAATGCAAAAAATGTTTTTGTATGGTTTATAATTTCATGTATAGTAACAATGAGATGTTACAAGAGGTATTTAGGTTCACAGCACTGTGAGAAACAACCATTACGTTCCAGGCACTTGTTTCATTTGCAAGAATCTTATGAGGTAGGTATTATTACTTACCTCATTTTCAGCTGAGAGAGAACTGAGGAAAGAAATGGTAAGCAACTTGCCCATCCCCACTCAACTATTAAGTACTGACAGTCTGGCACCAGAGTCCATACACAGAAACTACTGGAGTCTCTTGCCTCCAAAACAACAAGTACTATGACTTCAGGACACAAAAATATGTTATTTGTTTCACAACATTTTTTTCACTTCTGTTTAATTTCCAAAGTACTAGGAATTGTATTCAATTATATGCAATCAAATTCCAATTAAGAGAATTTGATCAATCTTTTCTTTGTCTCACAATTCACACAAAATGGCTTAAGATTCTTTAAGCACAAGAATCTTAAAACTATACAGATAAAAATACAGAATACTGGTATGATATTCCATCAATATTTGACACTTTATATACAAAAAGTTAATGGTAACAGTAGACATAGATTCAAAAATGAAATGTTGACTCAATATTTTGCAAGTTAATTAAAAATTCGATTTTAATTTATGTTACTTAGGAAAAGACAAGATGCAGGCTCCCTTTAATTTTTATCTCTCCTGAAATCTATTTCAAACAAACCAAGAGAGGCTTTCTTTTTATCTACGGAAGATAAACATAAGTGTTTTTTCACACGCACTAATTCATATAAGCATAAAATGTGTGATATATTAACTATGACCATTTTAATTTCACAAACACAGAGTAGCAGTACATCAGGCATTAAATATATAATTTTTATACATTGTTTTACACATACCATTCTTTCTCTGAGATATTTCATGATTAAACTTTAATTAAATTAATAATAAAATGAAAAATCCGAAATAGCAATTGCCAAATGAAAAATACTACTAACCTAACAATGCCATAATTTAGCTCAATTACCATTTCAGGTTCTAAAATATAATGTTTAATAAGCTATTTTATTAAATCATTAATTTTTTATTTTAATATTCTTAACACTGGACAATCATATTTAAAAAATACCTCTTTAGGTATCTTCTGTCTGTGGTTTATGACAACCTCTATATGCTGCATATAAGCAAGGGGAGCTGCACCAACAGCTTCCACACATTTATTATGAATGCCTTTCATGTCTATGAAATAGGAGTGTGTGTGTGTGTGTGTGTGTGTGTGTGTGTGTGTTACTTAGGCTTAAACCCAGGGGCGTTCTACCATTGAGCTATATCCCCATCCATTTTTATTTTTTATTTGGAACAGGGTCTCCCTAAATTACCAAGGGCTAGCCTCAAACCAGTGATCCTCCTGTCTCAGCCTCCCAAGTGCTGGGATTACAAGCATGCGCCACTGTGTCCGGCTGAAATAGGGCTTTTTTGGGAGGGGGGAGAAAAACAGGATGTAACTCTTATTTGCTCTTTGAAGTTTTATTGTTTTAGCATTTTATACAGGGAGTGAGCATTAGCATACTCAGGAGAACAGCTGAAAGTAAAAGGCCTGGAGCTACCCACGGCAGGGCTGATAGGATGAAGCAGGGAAATAAAAACCTGTGTCTGACTGCTCACTTCCCTTGTTTTAGAGTACTGCTACTCTCAAGAGCATATATTCATGTTCTTTTTACTTCGAGTTTTATTGCTTCTTTTGTATTATTTAATACATCTAAAGACACTTCCAAAAGACAAATTTTTCCATTTTGGAAAAGTAATGGTTTGGAACCTGATGAAACACATTAACGTTCACAGTGTGTTTTTCAAAAAGGTGATCGAGTAAAAGGGCTATAAAGCAATTAGGCGTACGATCCTAAAGATGTTAATATGTCAAATAGAATAAAGTGTTTAAAAAGTCAACAAAAGTAATATCTTGTGAAAGGCCAAATGAAAATGGGCACATATAAATATCATATTTTCATATTTCTCTTTTCCCTTTCAGTGAAAAAGAAGAAGAAAATATAAAAGTGAGGGAAAGGACTAATCCTACCTCAATAACTTGAAGTTAGGAGCAAATGATGTTTAACTCTAAGAAGTATGGACATAAGTTACAACTCATCCTAACAGCTGCATGGTATGTACACTTCGTAATTCAGATTCTAATGTTTTCCCCTGAAATTCTAAGCTCTACCAGGGTCAATACTTTTTAGTAAACAAGAAACTGATATGCTTGACACTATTGAATAAAATCAGGCATTTTTAAACGTGTCATACACATTTCTGAAATCCACAATACATCAATTTTTAATACTTCTACTCTCTCAGCTCCATTAAAAAGATGGTAGGGGAAAGATTTTAGAGTAATTAATGATATAGTTAGCTGCTAAATATTAATGGGAATCGTAGTCTTGCATAAAATATAACATATAAACCTTGCCAATACAGACGCACCAGTAATTAAAGTTGAATATGTAATTACCCTGATTTATAAGACAGGCAAAAAGTTACACTTTACTAGCTTCTATGTAAACTGTGGGTAACAGTTAAACTTTGCATTTTACGGTTTATAAAAATGGGCACTGTCTTGACTACAGTTCATAAATGGTTTAGAGACCTGTAATAGTAGTAAAAATTACAACAACTTATTCCATCAAGAATATTCTTATTGCACCACACAAACCAAACTGTGATAATGACCCACATGACCCATAGTTTCATCTTAGACGCTGCTTAATGCCCAAGAGGACATTAGGAGTACTAAGAATTGGTGAAGGACTGCCAGACCAATAATTATAGAACATTTGAGAGAATCTGTGTTGTAAAACTGATTTTGATACACTTTTTCATATCATGAACACAGTACAATTTAACTCTACTTAAACACACACACACACACACACACACACACACACACACACACACACATTACTTATACAGCATTGAAACTTCAGAAAAATTCTTGAGTTTAAAAGCATATGAATACATTTTCTTCCCTTCAGGGAGTCTGGTAACCACACTTACATATGTGGCTGAGGCGAGCAGCCTGGACTGCTGTTCCCGTTGCTGTCGATGTGGTCCAGGGAACCGTTGAGGTCTTCGTGGACCGCCTGCAGGAGGCCGCTGGATGCGTTATTGATCAGTCCAGGGTTACTTAGCAAAGGTAAACTGCTCTCTGCCAAGGCAGCCTAGTGAAACAGAGAGGGTGTGAGACCACTTTTAAGTTGTCCTTTAAAATAATTTTAAAAGCATCTCTCTTCTTTTAATGGGCTCAAATTGTGATACAGATATTTTAGAAGCATTTAAATAAAATGTATGGGAAAGACACGAATTCCTAATTGGCCACTTGTAGCAGAGAAAACAAGGAAATTAAGTGTGATGTGAACATATAAACAATCGTTCCAGCAGCAAAGTTTCTCACGCGTGTTTTAACCTTTCACATAATGAAATGTTGAATCCTCGCATATCGTGAAATACTCCGGGATAATATAAGCAGTTGCTCTGCCTTTTAAAAATGACCAGAACTTAACTCAAAATAAAGAAGTCCTGACATTTGCCTCCTCTGCATAAAAATTATATATTATAATTAAACTTTAAAGTTTTTGCCACAAGCACCATGTTCCCCAACACTATGATGTGAAATCATTTATGACAGCCTGGATAAATATTAATGCATAGCCACATGCATTTGCAAAAGCTTCTATCAATCTAGCATTTGCAGGAAAACCGAGTGTTCCAGATTTTGCCACAGGGTGTCCTTCTTGCTTCTTCACATCAAAAGTAGCTTGAATTAGAACCAGTGCTTTTTCACAGTACTAGGTACTACAACTTACTTGGATGATAAACCAACTATTAAGAACAATCACAATCCCGCCTAAATACAAAGCATGCCAAAAAAAAAAAAAAAGCCAAAACATTCAAATAGAACAATAATGGAAAAGTGCATTTAATGATATTACCTGCAAACTGGCATTAAGAGCTGCTCCATAACCTAAACTTGTAGGTATATTTTTTACTAAGGTTGGGCTTCTGGAAGAAAATATATACAGATGATTTATAAATCAAAACATAAAATATGTGGCTATCAATAATTTCAGTGAAAAAGATAAGTTCTGGGTTTTTTTCTACACTACTAGTCCAGAGTGGATGGATATATTTCATGCCACAGAAATGAGGTGATACAGTTCAAATATAAAATTCTCTACATACATACTACATATCAACGTGGTTCAGGAATAAGTGAAACTTCATGTTGTGCAGGCAAGATGGGATATAACCCTGAGGATCTCTAAACCTATTTCTAGCTACGTGAAGGTTGCATTTCCAAGAACAACAACATTCATATAAAAATTTTAAAATGTAAATATGCAACACAATTACCAATTTGAAGTAATCAGGAAATAATTAATGGTTAATTTCTAGAACACCATGAATTAACATAACAAATTACCATAGTTAATTAAATGACAACATAATGGATTAACTAGTTCTTGAATGCAGAAATTAGCACATACTTGACTACAGAAATCAAAACTCCAGGGCCAATAGTAGATAAAATACATTAAAGTCATCTCTACACATAAGGCAGTAGTGGTTTGGGGGAGTAAGTAAATGCTACACATACACAGAGTTAATTAGGCACAAAATGTGTTCTATTATATTTCTGACTTAAGTTTAGCAGTCCTGTTTTCTAGAAAAAAAAAATCAAACTTCCCAGACAGTAATTTTTCCATACTACCATGTCTTGATCATCTCAACTACACTGTATGGGAAAGTGTCATGGCTGGGGGAATAACCCACGTAGGTACAAATAATAACACTTAATTGGGGGAAATAAAAAGTATTCAGGACACAAAAATCATGGTTGTTCTATAAGGTCTTCTTATAAATCCTTCATAAAAAGGTTCTTTCAGGAATACCAGCATATGCAACATTAGCTTTGTTTTAAGATAACCTTTTATCCTCCAGGAGAGGCTACAGTACTGTTATAAAACCAGGCAGGTTTCTGTCTCTGTAAAGCATGTCCCATTCTCAACATTTTTTTTTTATACAAGCAGAATGCTGAATCGATGAGAGCAGTAACCAACACAGCCCTGTGATGATTTTCATGGAAAAGCATTGGTTGGATACTGTTGATGTGTGCCACTTACACCCAGATTGAAAAGGCAGCTCACTGCCAACGGAGGGTTAGCATGCCATTAGCCAACAGCCTCCTGCCCCACCCCCAACTGCAAGCCTTAGCTCTTCCTGCTGGAGGTAGGATACAAAACTATCGAAAACATACCCTGTTATCTTTTGTGACCTTCGCTTCTGGTATTCTACTTCATCCACAGTCCACACTGCTCCTTTAACATTCTCTACTCGAACAA
>PVJS01016095.1:15000-17500 GCA_004027185.1 Glis glis
TCAGATGACTCCATGATAGCCTGAAATGAGACAAGATACATAGTGACATAAAATAATGGTTTACTAACTAGACTCGATGACACTTTCTCATCCGAGTCTCACTTTGAGCATTAATGAATTTTAATTTAATCAGGCAAAGTTAATTTTCCTTCTACTTACCTGCCTTATGAGAGTTGCGTACGTAAATGGAGGTCTGACATCTGCATTTTTATAAAACTCGTAGTTTGGGGCAATCTCTATAAAAATAAAAACTTAGGTGTTAATTCTGCTAATAATGCCCATTGCATATAATTGATTTTTCATCTTTTTCCCCTAGTATTGGTAAAGTGATTCAGCGAGCAAGCCACTGACTAGCGAAAGCACAAAGCATGACAGTGGAATTGAATTATATGGAAAAGGCCATTTCTGACGCCAAGTGCAAATGAAGCGTCCCCTGGCTGTTGGGGCACTTGAGGAGCAGTGTGACCGGCTGGCCTGAGGATTTTTTCCAACAGCCAGGTCCTCTTTTAAGCGGGTGGTTTAGGCATGTTCTTACATGGACTTTTGCCCCCCTGCCCTAATCTTCGCTTTTCTCCTCTAATACTTCTTAATGTTCGACAGGATGATCCCTCGGCATCTGTGGTCATCTAACAAAGGGAACACCAAGCCCTCGCCAGCGCCCGGCCCGGGTAGAAAATAACTTCACTTTTGGTAAAAAGAGGGCTCTGGGCTCCTGATGGTTACAGTGTGTGACTGTGATTATCCAGATGCCCTGGGGTTGGGGGTGGGAGTTGGGGGTCGGGGTGAAGGGAGAGGGGAAGAGAAGGAGAGAAGGGGGATTTTTGTGGCAAGTGAACTTCCAACTTCCGCCTCTCAGGATAAGCAGAGGGGCAGGCAGGCCTTAAGAGCTACGGCCTATGGGATTTCTTTTCCACAGCACCTTGGTAAAGACCACTTCAGGTAAAGCCCCAACCGTCTTGCATAAAGCAATATATGTCCTCTTAAACGGCTCTTCTCCTATAGCATTAATCGCAGAGCCGGATGGCTCTCGTCTTCCCTCAGAGATCAAAGGACCTCATAGAATCGAGGTGATAATATGAACTATCCTGACAACACATCTCTCAATGTCTCTAATGGGGAGAGCTTTCTTTCCTGAACAACCATTCAGAACAATTCATCATGATGTACTTAGGGAATCGCCCCTATCCGCATTTACCAGGAATAAAACAATTATCACTCCATAAATCATGACTTGAGTTGCCATGGGCTCTGGAATGGCTCATGGACAGTTGCTTCGGCTCCAGTTTTCCTCTCCCAAAGTAAAAGAGCTCTACTGAGCGTTCATATCCTACCTGATGACATGGGAATGTTGTATTTGTCTGAATGTCGCCTTCGTATGGCTCCCACATTGGGCACACTGGCTGGGGTGATTACTGAGGGTCCCTGGGTAATCGGGGTGACTGGGGCCGTTGGTGTGGTAGGGGTTTGAGGTAAGCTCTGTGGGGATGTCTCCAACATGTTCTTCGACATGGTGACACTAGACACCAGATTTAGCTGCAAAGGCCCAGGAGAAGGGCAGGAAAAAGGTAGAGACAAGAGAAAAAGACTTAAAAAGGTTTGACAAATGAGAGTGGATTCACTTCTACAGCTGTGTTGCCACTAATAAGCTGCAAAGGGAAGCAGCCAATCTCAGCTAATTACAGGATGAAATTGTATCATAAGAACTCTAATTAGAGGATGCTGTTAGAGGTTATCTAATAATCTACTGCAGCGTTACTTAGGACTAACTCCTTCTTGTCCTACCAGACTTCAGCGAAAGTGTATTTCCTTAAATAAAAGCCAGTTGCTGGCGATCCACCGCCCCTGTGGTTAAACAGGTCTAGCCCCTCGTGGAGCAACAACAACAGCACTCAGGAAGGACTCGCTGTTTCTAACCAACAGGACTTAAAGTAAGTTGCTATTCTGTTGCTGCCAGAATTTTTTTTTTTCCATAGTCCCAAATCTCAGCTGAGAGGCTCCAGCCAGCTGGAAAATTTTACACTGACCTTTAGTCTCCTTGCTAATTTGGTGGAATGGTAATGACATTACTACATATTCAAACAAAATTGTCTTAATTGCAAATTAGCCGGAGGAGGCTGAAAATTTTCAAATTAAATCTGATTGGAGATGGAGAGAGGGAAATGGAATTTCCTCACTAACAATCATTTGTGGCATGTGTTAACAAATATAATGAAATGTCAAGTTTGCCAATTCCTCTGGAAGTATCATTTTCAATTTATGATTACAGTGTCACTTAATGCTGATGTACCCTGGAAAGTGGGTGTCAGGGTAGAAAAAAGGAAAAAGGTGAGAATGTATGCGAGCTGTTTAACAGTGCGCCCTTCATTACTCCCCTTAGAAAGGCCCTGTTCTTCATTATCAAAAAACTCATATCACCTCTGTCATATTTACCACACATCTTTTGTCATAAATAGCATCCAATTAGCAAAATTTTTACACAGGGCAGCACATGCGATTTCTC
>PVJS01016095.1:27500-37957 GCA_004027185.1 Glis glis
AAACTGAGAACTAAAATATCTTTCCTAGCTTTTGACTCATCTGCCATTTTCCCTCAAATTCTCAATTCACTCCTTTACTACAGAAGAAAAGCAAAGTGTTCTGAGAAAACAACATGATGACCCTGTCTCCATTTCATGTCCCGCACAGATACTTAGTCAACCTTTTTCCTGAATAACTGAAGTTAATTCACTTATAAAATATATTATCTTATTTCTCTTCAAGTTTTTCACACCATCTTTAAGAAAAAAACGATACCAGTATGGGAAAATATGTCTAATTAATACTTCATTTCAATACAGTATACTGACATCAGCTCTATGGACAGAATTTATCACAGATCTTTGAATTAGAAAATCTAAAGCATATCATAACAAAAATGGACTAAAAGAAAGGCCTTAAAATCTACTGTCATTAGTTCTGTCATCCCTATAAAGTTAATGGGTTGGAAAAATGGTCAGTCTTTGAAACCAAAGTTGATATTTAATTGGAAGGAAATGCTTTTTTTAATTGTAATTTCTTCAGTTTGAAAAAGGACCATGGAAGCTAAAATGAGGGTTCACATTCATCTGCTTGTTAGTTATAAAAAATATAATATTTGAGAGCAATAAAAATGTTCCTCTCCACGTGTCACAAAGGAAATCATACTGAAGGAAAGATATGTATTTTTTTCCTAAAAATGTATTTTTAAATGTTTTCAGAAAGAACAATTTGGAGAAAGAAAATGTGTAATAAGTGGGTATTGTTATGGCTTAAATGGCCATTCTTAAGAAATAGTAGCAATAGTCCTTCAAATAATCTCAGTAAGAACAAATAACATATTGGTAAGGACCAATATATTCAAAAGAAGAAATATGAAATTAGTTGTTAAAATAATGCACAGCTGAGCACCGAATCCAAGTTGCTGGGAGGCCAAGACAGGAGAGCTGCAGGTTGGAGATCAGCCTCAGCAACTTAGTGAGACCCTCAGCAACTTAGCAGAAAAAAGGGCTAAGGGTATAGACTGGAGGTAGAAAGTCCCTGGGATCAACCCATAGTACAACTACTACTACTAATAATAATTTATGCCCCAGTATTCTATCTTAAACAAAAAAAATTTAAGGGAAGAAAAATTTCAGTAAAGTTTTCGATACTTTTACATACTCTTTTTACTCAGAATATTATAATGAGCTTTGTACTCAACAAAATGTCAGTTCACAACTGTTTTGGTATAACAGAAGTACAAATTTTCATTTGGGGCCATTGACAAAAGAGCCATTGTGGTAGACAAAGCAAATTTTCTCGTAATTGGTCAGAAACGATGAAAGGTTAAAAAACCTTCGCGAAAGTCTTGCTGTAATTCGGTTATAAAGTTCTTACGGTGCCAAGTGCTCACGCCTTGTTGTTAAGGTGCTTTTGCTCTATACTCTGTAGTCAGTCTACCATTTGTAAACACATCTTTTTGATGTTTCTGCCAACATCCTGGCAACAAAGCAGTGCAATTTCAAATGAGCTAATTAACTTAATTGTTGATGAAGCATGAAACAGTTCATTCACCCTGTTAGCTGCACCATGACAACATGAGAGTCTCAGCCTGCGAAGTTACTCATCTCCATAAACCTATCTGTAGCCCTCTGTTTAGATCTCTCGAATATCAGAATTGTGCATTGAAAATGTTTCATGAAAGATGAATATTTTCATTTGAAGAAGAACCCCTTAAGGATTTTTTAAAAGTAAAATATCACTGTATGAAGCAATTAAGGATACACAAAGTTTTGGTTTTAAGCTATTGAAGCCATCTAATCTATTATACAAATATATAAACATGTGGGTTTTTTTTATGTTTCTGAGAGCAAAAAAGTAACCATGTGAATAAAATGTGTTTTTTAAATTTTAGACACCGTTAAATTTTTAAAATTTTTGTTCTTAAACATCATTATTTAAAGTAGGGAAGGAGTTGTATAATTAAACAAATAAACCTGCCAAATATATCTATTTGATATATAGAGAGATTTTATGACTATGCTCACATTACCTGAAAATTTTTAGAAACTTAATATTTAAGTGGATCCTATCTTACAAACATGTCTCCCAGTGATTGATATTACTATTATATAGTAGGCTAATATTTTCCATTCATTAGAAAACCTTACTGAATAACTTGTAAAATATTTTCATGAAAAGATGAAGATGAGGTATTACCCTTCTTGGCCTGACGTTGCTAATCCACTTGTTGGAACACAGGAGACTGAATATGTCTTAGGGTGGATCTTTCCATTCTTCCTCCATCTTTTGTTTTACAACAACATACCTCAAAGTCCCCTATCCAACCCCCTCGCCCCCCAAAAAGGTTAAAAACCTACTTTAAAAACTGTCCAAAATCTTCACAAATGCTTTCACAGCCTGGCCATTTGCAGACTCCATGGCCATAGAGAGTGTGAGAGGCCCCAGTCTCCTCGTGTGACGAGCTGTAGCAAAAGAACACAACGTCAGATTCATCTCAAAAAGCCATAATCGTTGCAGGCTGCTAGCGCCTGTCAGGTTACGATCAGTGACAAACAGGTCAAAACAGGTCAATTCAGCTCAGAGTAGTCAGAAAAATTTAATCGTTCTATTGAATAGTTCAACTGCCAAGGCTAGATGATGTTCCAATTAGAGGAGAAATAGAGCCAAAGATGACTGTTAATAAAGGATGAAAAACTAAGAGGACTGTATAATATCATATGCTAATCCTGCCATATGACCTTAGTGTAACATTTTACCTCTAAATAAAAAATATATATTCGTATATGTTCCAGTGGGGGGGAAATGTATTTTTCAGAAAGCAAATAGGAAAGTCATCATAAGATTTTTGAAATGCTCTTTCTAAGAAAAGATATAAACCTTCAGGATCATTTAAATTGTTTAATATTTATGTGTGAGCCATATATATTTCTACTAGCTCCAGTCCGTTTTGAAATTCTACTTTGGAGCAGTATTATTCATTAGCTACATTCTCACATAATTATTGGAGACTTTGGATAAGTGAGTATTATATCTGATGGAGAGATCCTAGAGAAACCAACCAACTTCTGAAGAATATAATCATCAAATTAATCTCAATTAAAACAACAGCATGAAAGCCTTCAGAGGCATGCCATTTTATAATAATAAAAGCTGCTAAGAGAAAAAATTTTCCCTGATACTCAAAGGAAGGCCAAGGACATCACCAAATTATAGCATTCTATTTTAAACTACACTGTAATTAAATATATGTTTCTTTGAAAAAATTGTTTATGACAAAGAATTTGTTGCAGCAAGGCAGATAGATTCATATTGCATAACGGAATACTATCAGTCCACTACACCTGCATATGGAGTATAGAGTTATCTATAATATGGGCCTAAGCCACTCTGTTAAGAAATCCTCCACTTATTTCCATCATGGGTTTTGTGTGTGTGTGTGTGTGTGTGTGTGTGTGTGTGAGATATGGTACTAGAGATTGAACCCAGGGGTGTTCTACCTCTAATCTACATCCCCAGCCCTATTTTTTTATTTTGTACTTTGAAACAGGGTCTCGATAAGTTGCTAAGGGTCTCACTAAGATGTTGTGACTGGCTTCAAATCTGTGATTCTCCTGTCTCAGCCACCCCAATACTGGGATTATAGGCATGTGCCACCACATCCTACAAGTTCCATCTTTTTTTTTTTTTGTATTACAGACTGGGAATTGAACCCAGGGGCATTCTACCTCTGAGCTACATCTCTAGCCCTATTTTTACTGTTTTATTTTGAAACAGGGTCTCACTACGTTGCTGAGAGTCTTGCTAAATTGCTGAGGCTGACTGGGAACTTGCGATCCTCCTGTCTCAGTCTCCGAAGTACTTGGATTACAAGATAATTTCCAGTTTTAAAAGGAGACTTTTCAGCCAGGCGTGGTGGCACACGTTTGTAATCCCAGTACTCCGGAGACCAAGACAGGAGGATTGCAGGTTCGCGGCCAGCCTCACCTACTTAGTGAGACCTCCACAACTTACTGAGACCCTGTTTCAAACTAAAGAATAAAAAATAGAGCTGGGGGTGTAGCTTGGAGGTAGAATGCCCCTGGGTTCAATCTCCAATACCACAAAAAAAGGGAGACTTTTCATTTTGATGGATATTTTAGCTTGTGTACTTTATGTAAATTCTTTGAAAGTACTCACTTAGTCAGTGATATGCCTGAGTAGATGGAACAAAATGGAGAAAAGCACCTGGCTGCTCCTTTTACAAAGGCAGCATTTACACAACTGAAAACACTAAATTGAAAACCATCTAACGTAATGCACTTAACATTGGTAACTGAAGTCAAGTAACTTTTTCTGTATGAATTTTTCGTCAAACTTATTCAGAAAATTACCAGTATGTCTATTTTTCGTGCACTTAAAAATGCCATCAGGCCACAACAAAAAAAAGCCAACCGGGTCTAATGTCTTCACGTTTATTGTGCCTGTGTTTATTATGTAAATCTATTCTCTAATTTCTAAGCACATGTTTGAAATATATACTAAGAGGTATATATGTATGCATGCATCTTTAATTATTTGAAATTAAAGGACTGGTTTTTAGCTTGAAAAATGGTAAATGTTCTTATAACAATCAGGTTAAGCATAATATCTTAGTCATAAAAATATATGGACATTCACTTTTGTGTTATTCTTTATTACATTAATTTTTATATGACATCAATCAATTTTAAATAGATTACATGTTGAAACGATAAAATATTGGCTATCCCAGGCTGAATAAAATATAATTAAAATTTTTAAAAATACATGGATGCAATCATTCCACATGTACTTAGGACAAAATGAATTTCTCCAGGCAAACTACCCAGCTACCTATCAGACTGCTAGCATTTGAACTGCTTTTTGTTTGTTTTTATAATGAATAGGAATATACAAAATAAACAGCCTAATGATTTCTACTTAACATGTTCTACACACGTTGTCCCTGCTGAGTATAACTTGTTATTTTTAGTTTTAGCAGTAGTGAGAATGAAATCGAGGATGGAACTGCAGAGGCTCACCTGTCTCGCCGTGCACTTAGAACTGAAGACTGCCCGTTCATGATGGAATGATGAGTTATGGGTGGCGACGCTTTGGAAGTGGTGGAGGAGGTAGTCGAGGAGGAGTTGGTGGTGGTGAGGTCCAGCCCTCCGTGTTTAATGCCATTGTCGTCCATACTGTGAACTCCAGTCACTTCTTTCCATAACTGCTGAATCTCAGCGGGACTTAAGCCAGCTACAAAATGAAAGAAAGCCCCACTCATGTAACAAGGTCAAGTTTACATAACCACAGTGGGCTTGTTAGTGGGTCAATGCCAACAACACAAGTGATATTACCAGCATTAACTAATACACAACAAAAATCACTTTACGCCATCAGCGCCATAGCTTTTGTCTTGAATAATTAGTTATTCGCTAATGACTACCAATTTGAAAATGGTGTTGGGAACCATATCGAGGGTTAATAGAGACAACAATAACACCCTGCAAGTTGTATCTGAAAATTAAAATTAAACTATTCATTAAGAGTAACTTTTACTCACTGCTTATCAAGGATGAACTGAAAGAGAACTTAATAACACATATCAATAGAAATGAAAAGAAGAAGTAAGGATCAAAACAAAAATATCAGAAAAAAATAGCAAATACCTCAAAAGAAAAAGATTTGACAGTTATCTGGTTATTTTTATCTTTCTCAGAGAGGCAAAATAAATAGCTGAATTTCATTTTAGGGTGCCAAATAAACCAATATGCTTGCCTACAATGGATCAATTAAGTAGATAATATCTAAACTTCTTCATTTATGACTGATGGATGGAAAGATCAACTACTCATTTTAAATAATTTCCTGATTCAGATTATTCAAATTTACCTGATTATGAAACAATTAAAATAAGAAAAGTGGGACATAATCCTTTAGTTCTTAACTATAATTTTGAATTAAGTTATTGAGTGACATTTATAGTAGTTGACTTACAAAATAGAACTTATATGTGCTAAGTACTATGTCTTCATATATTCTTTATATACTTTAAGTTAAGTACCTTCATATAGTCTTAACATACCTTAGATTACCTTAATCCTTACTACAATCTAATGGAGTTGGTATTTTTATTTTAACCAATTTATGGCTAAGGAAACAAAAAACTAAAGAGATTAAAAATGTGACCAAGGTCACAAAGCTTTACATAGTAAAGGTGTGATTTGAACAGCTTTACCCTTAAAATACAACATTAAGAAAATATTAGATAGACTCAATTAAGATGTGCAGGAGAAATGAAACTATAATTATAATTAGTAACGTTTATTGAGCATTTGTAATATTCTGGAGCTTTAACTGTTTTACATTCATAATCTCATATTTTGCAGATGAGCACAAGGAGGCCCAGAAACATTAAAAATGTTTCCCAAGCCTGGAGTGGTGGAGCCTTTACATAATCCCAGTACTTGGGAGGCTAAGATAGGAGTACCTCAGGCCAACCTCGCAATGTAGGGAAATTGTCAGCAACCTAGCAAGACCCTGTTTCAAACAAAAACTAAAAAGGGCTGAGGGTGTAGCTCAAAGGTAGAAAGTCCCTGGATTCAATTCCCAGTACCACCACCACCACCAAAAAAAAAAAAAAAAAAATTCCCAAAACTCAGTTAAGTCATAATTGGTGTGCAGATTGCAACCCAATGAACGTCAGCTCCAAAATTTATGGTTTTTTATTACTATACATCTACCTCCAACAAAAAAGATGGACGTGCTCCTTTATCCCCATGGGCAACCTAACACATATTTACATCAGAAATTTGCTGATGATGATCAGTCAAGATGTGTTGTGTAGTAGGGTGGGTTAGAACAGGCAGGAGAACAAGCGAAATGTAAGAATACTATGGTGAAGGGAGAGAGCCCCTCACCCACCCCTGCAAGTAGAAATATCACTGGTCTAGACATATGCTGCAGGTAAATAGCCAATAGCAACCTGAATGAAGAATTCTCACTGTTCCAAACATAACTTCTAGCCAAATTATTCATCACAGTGGTAACCTTAAATTGCTGTGCCTATCACCACTGCATACAGGTAGTTTTACCAAAGGCTATGTTGCAGTGGTTCAGGATCCTCAAGATTTAAAGATAAGCCGGGTGTGGTGCCAGATGCCTGTAATCCCAGTACTGGGGAGGCTGAGACAGGAGGATCCCAGCTTCAAGGCCAGCTTCAACAACTTGGTGAGATCTGTTTCAAATTAAAAAATAAGAAGGGCTGGGGGTGTAGATCCTTGGAGATAGAATGCCCCTGAGTTCAATCCCAGTACAAAGAAAAAAAAAAGATTTAAAGACAGCCTGAGATGAAAGAAAAGATAATTCAGAAAAATAGAATAATTCAGATTTCTAAAGATGTTTTGGAATAACTTGATTTTCTATAAAAAAGAATTGCTTTACAAAGACATTTTTTGGTACATTTTTTGTTATGGAAAACAATTTTGATATAAATATTAATTATTGCTTTAACCTAGAATTCTGAAACCTTCCTGACTCTCACTGTTTTTTTGTTTTATGTGGTACCAGGGATTAAACCCAGGGGCATTCTACCTCCGAGCTACACCCCCAGCCCTATTTTTTATTCTTTATTTTGAAACAGGGTCTCACAAAGTTGCGGAGGGCCTCACTAAGTAGCTGAGGCTGGCCGCGAACCCAGATCCTCCGGTCTCAGCCTCCCAAGTACTGTGATTACAAGCGTGCGCCACCACGCCCGGCTATGACTGTCACTGTTTAATTACCTGTCCCCATATGTTAGATGTCCTAACTGCAGAACTCCATCAGCAAGTTCCTTTTTTTTATAGCATCAATGTGTCTTCCATATCAGAACGCTCACTCTCACCTGCTGCCTCTCTGCTCCACCATCAACTCCAGTTGGGACCACTGCTGCCGCTGTTCAACTCTCTTGCCTTGCACAGATGAATTTGCTCTCCAAAAGCTAGGTCTTTAAATGTAAATTAGGTCACGTGGCTGGTCAGGCCACGCCTCCAAAGGCTTTCCAGGACACTTAGAAAAACACCCAAACAAACCCAGAAAACAAACAAAAACAACCCTAAGGTTGGCCCCTGAGGTGATGGCTGGCATTTGTCTCTGACAACGGCTATCACTCTCCACATTTCACTGAGTTATACTACCTTCTGCCACTTCTCCAATCCATCAGACATTTGCTCTGTCCAGCCTTGGCTCTGGTGTCCCACACCCAGGCTCCTCTACTAGATGCCTTGAAGGTCACTTTTTTAGCAGTGAAGGTTGTTAGTTATTAATAGATGTAGATAAATCAGAAAAGCAACTTCCTGCCCCTTAGGGGGTCAGGAGGTTATAGACTTAGGGTAAAAGAAAGGAAGGGAGGGACAAAGGGGAGGAATTGTCATCTTTTCTAAGAATGGGTGAAAATTTTTCTGGAATTTGGGTGCCACCTCTTTTGTTACTTTCTCGGTTCTTCCCAATCATTGTTGTAGCAACTGTCAACTGTCATTTTGCATGAGGATGGGATTACAATGAAGTTAGAGGTGGTGTGCTGGTGACTGGCAGCCAGCTTGATCTATCCAGTTTCATCCATCCCACAAAAGAGGAACTTCCTGCCTTCAGGCACCCCTCCTCAAAGGTAAGCAAGATGAGGGTGGGGTAGCAATTCAGCGAGGTCACTCAGCAGTATAAGATTAGGGCAGAGTGACAAATTCCCTCTCACGGATTTTCACTCTTCATTCCCCAGGGCTACTAAATAGTGAAGGTCTGTTTACTGGAATTTCTTTTTTTATTTTATTTTTTGTAGTGAAGTTGAACCCAGAGGCATTCTACCTCTGAGCTACACTCCCAACCCCATTTTTTAATTTTTTTATTTTGAAATAAGGTCTCGCTAAATTGCTAAGGCCCCTGTTATCCCCCTGTCTCAGCCTCCCAAGTACTGGGATTACAGGCATGCACCACCATGGCCGAGCTGTTTTCTATAATTTCTTAAAATTGAATTTGGGTATCTCGTGTGTGTGTGTGTGTGTGTGTGTGTGTGTGTGTGTGTGTGTGTTATTGAGGACTGAATTCAGGGGCATTCTACCTCTGAGCTACAAACCCCAACCCTATTTTTTATTTTGAAACAGGGTCTCACTAATTTGCGGAAGGCCTCTTGAAGTTGCTGAGGCTTGCCTTGAACTCACTGTGATCCTCCTGTCCCAGACTCCCAAGTACTGGGATTACAAGTGTGGGCCACCACTCTGGGCTGAATTTGGGTATCTTTAAGGGGCCCATTAGAGGAGTATAAATTTTCCCTAGCTAATCTTGAAAAGGTTTGGTTATTACCTGGTTATAGGCTTAGCTGTTCATACCCTGAGTGATTATCATTTCTAACTTTATGACCTCCAGTCATTTATGCATAAGACCATAAAGTTGAAGATCCACGGACCAAAGGGCAGGAGCAGGAAGATTGCCTTAGGTGGCCCCAAAGGGGCAAAAACCAAGTAAAGTTTGGTAGGGCCTCTTTAACCAAGATGGCTGGAATTTTATAATGGAGCCAGACTGCTTTATTTTGAGAACTGAGGGCTGAACCCAGAGGCATTCTATCTCTGAACTACACTCCCAGCCCTTTCTAATTTTTATTTTGAAAAGGGTGTCTCCCTAAGTGGCTGAAAATCTAAGTTTCTGAGGCTAAATTGTGATCCTCCTGTCCTAGCCTCCCAAGTACTGGGATTACAGATACACACCACCACACCCATTCAAGTTGCTTTTTGTAAAAGCCTATGGGCTCCTTTTTTATGGCTTCACTGGCATTTATAGAAAAACAACAGAATGTGTTGGGTGTTCATCACTGCTTCTGATCAATAGTATATTTAAAAGAAGCCACACAATCCTAGAGTAAGAAAAATCATTATAAACTGTAAGGCAGAACATAGAGAGGAACCCCACCTGACAGGAAGTCAAATGAAGATATCTATGGTCCCATGTGACCACTGGGCCATTAAGCACTATGGGCATTTTGGTAAGGCTTCTACTGCAGAACCCAGATCTAAAGACCTTTGCAGTTATTGGGAAGGACACCCCTCTGAGAAGTCTCTGACCGCAGTATCAACCACTGCCCCTTAGCACCCTGCATTAGAGCATAAGCCCTTAACTCCTTAGCCTACTTTCTTTTTTTTTTTTTTGCGGTACCGGGGATTGAATGCAGGAGCGTTCTACCTCCGCGCTATGCCCCCAGCCCTATTTTTTTATACTTTATTTTGAAACCGGGTCTCACGAAGTTGTGGAGGGCCTCACTAAGTAAAGTGAGAGAGAGAGAGAGTGAGAGCTGAGGCTGGCCACAAACCCGGATCCTCCGGTCTCTGCCTCCCAAAGTACTGGGATTACAAGCGTGCGCCACCATGCCCAGCCCCATCCTACTTTATTTTTAAGAACCCTTCCTTCCTTCCTTCCTTCCTTCCTTCCTTCCTTCCTTCCTTCCTTCCTTCCT
>PVJS01016096.1:0-37953 GCA_004027185.1 Glis glis
CTTTTTATTTTTTATTTGGAAACAGGGTCTCACTACATTGCTAAGGCTGGCCTCAAACCTGTGATCCTCTAGCCTCCCAAATACTGGGATTACAGGCGTGTGCCACCACACCTGGAAAAGTCCACTCATGGATACCTTAAGTCAATGTTTCTCATCCTCCCATCCCACTGTTCAAGCTCGATCACCAGTCAAAGGGCAAGGGACTCTGGTTGGTGCGATCCATATGATCTCCTGGAGCCTATTGCAGGGTTGGGAAGGTTGGAGAGTAGATCCAGGGGCAAATAGAGGATGTCCACCCAAGCCATTGCATCTGATATATATGGAAGATAAGTAATCTTCTTATCTCAAATATAACCACCATGTTCTTTTTTTTTTTTGCGGTACCGGGGATTGAACGCAGGGGAGTTCTACCTCCGCGCTACGCCCCCGGCCCTATTTTTTATGTTTTATTTTGAAACCGGGTCTCACAAGGTTGCGGAGGGCCTTACTAAGGAGAGAGAGAGAGAGCGAGAGCTGAGGCTGGCCGCGAACCCGGATCCTCCAGTCTCCACCTCCCAAAGTACTGGGATTACAAGCATGCGCCACCATGCCCAGCCTAACCACCATGTTCTTAGAGCGATCTTTCCTGCCATGAATATGCCTGATGGGAAACTTCTATCAGTAGGATGAAGTCAAGATCTTTATCTGTTGCACATTAAGGTCCATTCAGGTGAAAATCTCTTGGCTCAAATGTTTAAATATCTCTTTTGTACTTTTGTCTTTGTAAGAGTCAGTAGATTTTTAAATTAGCCACAGTGTCCTATGCATCAAAACTTACTAGCCTGTACTGGGACTCCTGCATTTGGGAAGGCTCAGAAAACAAACAAACAAACAAAAAATCGCGGTCATTAGGAAAATTAATTGAGGAGCACAAAAACTTTGATGATACCTTCAGTGACTCCTGGTCTTCTTAAATGAATTTAATTGAAAATTGTCTCTTCCTCATTCAACACTGGAGTTTTTGTTGAATGTCACAGCATTCCAAATATCAAATGATTCTAATGAGCAAAACAATTCAAGCCATTTTAATCAGAGAAATGACATTCAATAATCACAAAAGGTCTACATGGAGCGACTTGTGCTGGGAATTAATAAGATTTCCCTCTGGCAGTGGGGCATGCAGAAGCGAGGCTTCGTCTCCCTGCCCATCTGCTGGCAACAGCAGGCTGGGATTTCCCAGGGCTGAAAGCAGGATCCCTGGATTCTGTCACTAGAAATGGTAAGCCATCGCTCTATCATTAAACCTCTGGGGTAATGTTTTTGTCCTTCATGAAAACACTTGGTTACTATCCTCTAATGTCAAGTTTTAGTGTCTTCTCCCCATTTGATCTTTTTCCTACTTACTCCATGCTGCTGCCAGGGCCATCATTTCCTCTTTGCACCTTCACAACTTTATTAGATGAATGATTATAATAGGTGAATTCTGGTTAAAAGCAATTAGTTCTCAAAATTTCTACGAAGAATTCTTACTACAGAGGAAAGTGAACTTGCACTTCTAGGATTTGAGAGAAGCACAAGAAGGTGAATAAGACAGACCCATTCCATTTAAACAGGAAAATTCCTTTGTAGTCTCATGTTTCATCCATACAATTTGTTTGGATTTGGCATTCTATGTTATGATACCATGAAATGTCAAAATAATAGTGTTTGATAAGTCTGAAAGAATTACAGCACCATAAAGATGTGCCATATTTTTCTGTGGCCTCAACACACTACTGTGGAAGGTTATCTGAGTTTAGACCTTTACTCAAACTTACCAAAGTTAAAAAATATATATACATGTACTCATGGATGCACAGTTCCCAGGATTATGAACATATTAAACATGGGAAATAAACTTTCTAGAAGAAAATTTACCAAGACCAATCAAATACTCCTATGTTTTGACCATGAGATTCAATATTAGAAAATTTTATCCTAAAAATATTCATGGATGGATACAAGGCCAGAGGCACAGAGCATTTATTACAAGGCAACTTATAAGAGTGAAAAGTCAGAAAGAACATAAATGTCCAATAGTAGTGAACTTGTTGAATAAATTACGGTGTATCCAAATGTGAGCTACTACACTGGGTATTTGTTGGATGAGTACCCAGCACCCATTTTTCCCTTCCTAACCATATCCAGATTTTGTAGGGTACTCTCTCTGCCACTTCTAGCCCACTTACAGTTGGCACACTGTATCAGCAGGTTCCGCATCCTTGGATTCAACTTACTGCAGATCAAAAATACATACTTGGAAAAAATATGTCCATACTGAACATATATAGACTTTTTTCTTCTTGTCACTATTCCTTAAACAATCTGGTATAATAACTATTTATATGGCATATATATTGTATTAGATATTATAAGTAATCAAGAGATGATTTAAAGTATATGTGAGGACGTGCATAAGTTGTAAGCAAAATTACCCCATTTTATATAAGGGACTTGAGCATATGCAGATTTTGGTATGTGTGGGGAGCAGAGAACCAATCCCCTGTGGATACCAAAGGATGATTGTATTTCGGTTGATGAGCATGTCCTCGGATCAAGGAATAAACCCTGATGGGTTTAAGCCAATCAGGATAAGCCTATTCCTTTCACTACAGTTATTGGTTCAGGCAGACAGGCCCAAACCAATCAGCACAAGGTATTTCTCTACAATGCTTCCAAATAGCATTGACTTTCCTTAGCTGTATTTTATCCTCTTTTGATTTCATGAGGCTAGAGAAAGATAAATGGTACATGTTCCAAACTCCTTAAGCCCAGATTTCTCCCATTAAGTTTTCCTTGCTGTGAGATTTGGAAGCAGGCAGGAAGGAGGACTCATCTTTCACTGATGATGTAGACAGACCTGAACCTGTTTCCTCATCTGTAAAACAGAGGTAACATTGGCTACCTTGCATGGAAATGTGGTAGATGCCCTGTGTCCTCTTTGTTAATATTTCTCATCTGGACATTGTGATGGCAATGTCACTCGCCTGAGTGGTCTGGGAATTCTTGGGTACAGACAGTTATTTTTGTCATGACTTCTTCTGCCCAGAATCAAGAGTCTGGTTAAGCATCTGAGCAAAGTGCATCTCGGTATTCAATTCAGATCCGACCTTCTCAGACCCCAGGTTTTCCACACATGCCTGTGGCTTCCTTATGAACACAGCCTGACAAAATTCCAGACAATAGAGATTCGATTTTCACACAAGAGAAACTGAATAGGGGCTCAGGGACCGGAGAGCTATTCTTGGCTCCGATACTTTCTAACTGTGACCATGGGTAAATAAATTCACCCCTCAGGACCCCTGTTAGCTCATCAGAAGAAAGGTTTGGTATAGGTGTTCTCAAAAGGCCTTTCCAATTTTAGCAGCTCCATGCATGAGACAAAATCGTTCAAAGTTTTTATGCAAACGCAATCTTTATGCAACCCAAGGTCAGCCCTGAAATGTCTTTATTTCACATACATCTTTTAAAACATGCCCTTTAATAAATTTTCTCCAGAGTACAAAGTATAAAAAAACAATTAAAGTGTACTGCTCAGAATAGCAATGTCTAAGGCAGATTGTAAATTGACCTCTATGAAAATTGCTGATATTTTATCTTCTTTGGTCCACAAATGGACAATTTCATATGATTGAACCTAATGAAACATTAAAATGTAAAATTTTTAAATGTGCTTATCTTGAACATCAGCAGATTAAGAAGGATCTGTTATAGTAATTTCATGTTTTTTTTCCTGACGTCACATATTAATGCTGAAATCTTCTGAATCATTTTTCTTTTAGAGGAAGGACAGTAATGGAGGAAAGAAAGGTACTATTATATTTCAATATCTATAAAAGACAAAAAGGTACCTGAGTCCCTCTTTGTTCCAGAAAGCCCTCCCAGTTCATTCTCCTTCACACTGAAGAGCCAGAAAGGTAACCGCCTGAGCTCTGTGGCAGCATGTCCTGACTGGTTTCCTGGGCATCCTCATGGTAGCAACTATGGAGGCTCCTGGGCACTAGGGGCAATTTGTTTCCTTGAATCCTTCTTATGTAGTGCTTTGGCAGAGTAGGCATAGAACCCATCTATGTCAATGGTGCTGCTAATATTAAAATAGCGAACAGTATATTGCACTTGTTATGTGCTAGGTACCAGTTAACGTTCTTTGTACATATTAAATAATTTAATCTTAATCTTTGCTTTCCTATTAGGGCTGTGCTATTATGATCCACTTCACAGATGAAGAGAGTGAGGCACATAAAGTCTTCTTTGCTTGCCCAAGATGGTCTGGGTGGGAACCATCTCTGCTGTAACCTCATGCTCTGCGGCCACCTACAATCACAGACAAGTTTACAAATGCCCCTTATGATGGATAAACCAATAATTCATCCATAATATTTATCTGTCTCAAGACAGCTGGAGAACCCCCACATCACCCTTTGTATCTGTTTGGGGATGAATCTGTGGGCCCTGTACCAGAAGCAAGTCATAATTTCCAGGTTGGAGGAGGCCAGTGTGGTTTGTATGAGTAGCTTCCTTCTCAGGATTCTGCTGCCTCTCTTTAGGGGTATTCTCTTTGAACCTCTGCCCTAGATATTGATGTGGGATAGAATCTGCTTTTACTATTTCTATTGTTTTTCAAGGTTACAATGGACAAGAGAGTATCATGTTATTTTGTAACCTTAATAATAAAATTACTTCATCTCCTCTTACTTACCTAGTGTATTACTTATATATTCTAGAACATGTTAATAGCAAACCTACAGTGATTTTATATTCAAATGCATGTTGTCTCTGAAGCTCCTCTTGGAGGAGCTACATTCCTAGTTCATTGATGCTGCTTCTCAAGGATTTGGAAATCTTGTTGGTGTATGGAGCACATATTGGAAAAAAGGAGCCTCCACTAACACCAAAGAAGGACTTAATTCCCAAAGTACACATGGATGTGGCACAACACACCCTGGTATCGTGGGCAACACTCAGGTGCCCAGCAGAAGGTGCAATTCTGGGGCATGATGGGCAAAATGCAGGCGCAGTGTCTGCTGCCCAGCTGTAACCAGGCTATCCCTTGACAACCAACGCTAGTATCTAGCAACGTGAAGATTATGATGGTGCACCTGAGATGAACCCCTGCAGCTTCGTCTGCCCCAGAGCTTTGCCATTCTGACCACCACTGATAGCAAGGTTAGTGCTGAATTGGTTGGAGGCCTTTGCCACCAGTATCTGCCAGGCAATTCTTCACTTTTGGTTGTGGTTGAGACCACCCTCCCATCCTCTCTGTGTGGTAAGCTCTCACCAGTTAAGGTCAGCCTGAAGACCTGGTCCGGACTCACAACTGACCCAGACCTGAAACCCCAACACAGCCAACTGAGCTCCATGCTCCATGGTAAATGGACTACCCAGCCTACCTTGCTTTAAAACAACATTCATCAAACAACTGAGACCATGTTTTGGTTGTTTCCATGATCTAAGTCTCCTCAGAACAGTTGCTGATTAGTTATCTGAGTTGATTCACAAAGAACCTAGGCTGGTTATTTGATGAACACTCCTTCTCCTGAGCATGAGGAAATGTTATTCCTTTGTGTACGTATGAGAACAGTAAGCCAGGCACTGTCCAGGACTGCCCTGGGAACTCAACTGGAGTCCTTGCTCTGTGGCTCCCTCGAGAGGGGACGACTCATTTCAAATTGAGACATTAAAATTTTAATCGCCCCAGGGTCTGTCACAGGAACTTGCAGGTGGATGATGGACTGTCTATTGAGCTTGGCTGTTTTCCTTGGATGCACTTCGGAGTCTGGGAAATTTGCATACCTTTTTCCTTAGCAAGCAAGTTATTTTAAGAAAAGAAAATGCACTCACCCATTTAGCATTGTAGATTTAAGGTAAAACTTTTGTCTTTCAGCAGGGTAGGGTTTTATAATTTATTTTCACTTTACTCATAAGGTGACATCTGCCCCCAACTTACCCACAAAATTGGGGACTTTCTGGGCTTGGGTATTCCATCTTTGGGTCAACAATTATCTTACTACTCTGCGAAGGCCTGAAAGGACATTATCTGATGATGTCCTTGGTGGCCCAGGCACAATGATTTGAAAGCATGCCCGTGGTTATCCCTTTGCCTTCTCCATCCAGACTAGAGTCCTTTTCACAGCCCCATCTGGAACTCTTGGCTCAGTGTTATAGAAGGACAGATTCCTAGCAGATGGTTTATCAGAGGACCTGGCACAGGGTTTGGCCAAGAAAACCTCTTCTAATACCTCTGAGTTTGGGAAGCTTTAGAGGAAAGAGTAGCTCCAAGCCTTCTGCACTACCAGGAATGTTTTGCTTATTAGATTTTCTAAAAAGATGCTCAGAGTAAATATCTAGACAGCAGCAGTTCGGGAGATCTGGCTCCACAGACGGCATCAAACTAATGTATCCCCTTAGACCAGTTTTATGATATCTATGAAGTTTGGGATAGGGCCAGAGCCTTGGGCCCGAAAAGGATAGAGCTAATCCTAAAAGATATCAGGCACTTTGACAAGTGATATCTTAATTTTAAAAACACAACTCTGATCAACATGAAATATCTTGAATATAGTACACTGCTTAAATTAACATGCACAAACCTACTCCATCCATGGTCCTCCCCAGTTCAGTTAATGACAACCCCATCTTTCCATTTGTTCAGGCCCCCAAATCTTTAGAATCTTTCCCGATTCCTGTTCCTCTCATATGCAGCATCCAGTCCATCAGTCCATCTTGTCATCTCTCCCTTTAACATATGTTCCTGGCCCAGCCTCTCTGTCACCAGCCAGGTTGAAGCCACCATCATCTGTCATCGGGGGCCTCTTATCTGACACTTTGGTCCTATCTGTTCTCCTGTTCAGTCTACTCCCAACAGAGTCCTCTGAGTGAGACTGCTGAACCCCATGTCCCACCTTGTCACTCTGCTAAAGACCCTGCAGTGGCTTCTGTGGTCCTCACTGCACAAGTTCACAGACCTGCGAGGCCCTGCGAGATACAGCCGCTGCGTCTGGCTTCGTTTTGCTGGTCTCTCACTGGCCCCTTCTTCTCTAGACACACGGGCTTCCTTCCCGGCCATCAGCTGTCAAGGCATCAAGGTGCGCACACATCGAGGACTTTTGAACTTGTTCCCTTTGCTGGGGCACTCTTTCCCTAGCTATCCCCCTGGTGTCTGTTCACCCTCCCCCTCCTGGTCCTTTCCTAAATGTTATCTAAGATCTTCCCTGACAGCCCCCTTTAAAATTTCAACCTCCTTCTGTCACATACCTTTCCTTCCCCACTTAATGTTTTTCTGTACCATTATCGCCATCAAATATATCAAATATATATATTAAATTATATCAGATATACTACATATAATATTTATTTTCATCTTATTTATTTTCTTTATTCTGTCTCCCTATACAAGAACACAAATTTCTTAAGTCAGGGAGTATAGCCTTCTTTTTAAAAAATATTACTTTGTATCATTAGCACCAGGAATAAAGCTTGAGACAGAGCAGGCTCTCAAAAAATGATTTTTGAGCCAGGCCTGGTGGTGCACACCTGTAACCCCAGTACTTGGGAGGCTGAGACAGGAGGATCCCAGGTTCAAGGTTAGCCTCAGCAACCTCATGAGGCCCTCCACAACTTAGTGAGACCCTGTTTCAAAGTAAAAAATAAAATATGGCTGGGAGTGTAGCTCAGAGGCAGAATGCCCCTGGGTTCAATCCCCAGTACCACACAAAAAAAATGTTTTTTGAATAAATGAATCATATAGTTCTTGAATATATATGTCTGGCACTGTGCTAACCACTGGACACCATGGTGAACAAACTAAACAAAGATTCATGAACTCATGGGTAGAGAATATGGTCATTTAATAATTAATTAGTTATACACAGAAACAAGGAAGATTTGAAGCATTTGAGGAACCGCAAAGTGTTGAACTGAGCTGGAGGGCAGAGTTTCAGAAATGGCATTGTGAGAGAGAAGCCAAGCTCTGCTAAGGTTTGGGGCGTTATCCTAATTGTGGGAGGCCATTGAAGGATTTTCAGCAGGCATGACATAGTCCAGTGTGTATTTTGTAGTCTCCTTCCACCGCATTGTGATAATGAATGCAAGAGGTCAAGAGTGAGTGCAGAGAGATGTGATGTGAGGTGTTTGCTGTAGTGCGGTGAGAGATGACAGTTGTGGACTGGGACAGTCTGCATTACAGAGGGCACAAGCCTGGAGCCTGTTTCAATAGGATCTGAGCAGATTTGAGTAGTTAGGGAGTGAGAAGGGTGAACCCTGGCATTCGTCCTTGAACTGCCGGCGTATGCCATTTTCTGAGAGGCATAAATGAGTTTGGGATGTAGCGTGGTGAATGTGAGAATGAGCGGAGGTTATGAGTAATTAACTGGTAAGAGAATGAATGTGTAATGATTGGTCTTAGGTGGGAAAATGATACCTTTTTCATTTTTATTGTGACAGGATGAGTACTTGCAGATTTGTGAGAACGATTTGAGGCTGTTCCAGTCTGGTGGCCTCCCTCCTCCTCCTCCTCCTCCTCCTCCTCCTCCTCCTCCTCCTCTGCCTCCTTCTCCTCCTCTTCTTCTTCTTCTTCTTGTACTTGGGATTCAACCCAGGGGCAATCTACCTCTGAGTTATACCCTTGGCCCTTTTTCTTTTTTATTTTGAAATAGGTTCTCACTAAGTTGCTGAGGCTGGCCTTGAACCTGTGACCCACCTGTCTCAGAGCCTCCCAAATACTGGGATTGCAGGTGTGTGCCACCACGCCCAGCTGGTGGCCTCTGCTTTCTCTGCAGAGTGTCAGGTGAAGGTGGCAATACAGGTGGCAGTGTGGGGAGGGCTAGGAGGCAGGAGGTAAGGAGTGCCCAGGGAGAAGCTTTGCAGTGGTTATTTGGAGAGGGAAGAGTAAGCTGACTACAGAACAGAGCAATGTTGACAGACGTGCTGAGGACAAGGCTGAGTAGGTGACCACGGGTTTATAGCAGGGCTACTGTGCTTGGTTGGAAAATGTCTTCCATTAGCAATCAGCAGTCCAGGTACAGGCATGGAGAAGACAGTTGGAATTTTCCAGTTGGTGTGATGCGATGACTGGATAAGCGACTTACAGCTATTGGAAGAGAGTGTTGAAATGGTGGACCACTGTGTCTGAGCTGGAATGGCAGGAGATAAACACAGAAGGAGATGAATGGACTAGGGGCTGGTTCCTTGACTCGAGTCATGACTGCCCTGCCTCTGAGGGCAAAGCTTTGTCTGCTGACTTTATCTGAAACACATGAGCCAGGTACAGTGGTGCACACCTGTAATCCTGGTACTTGGGAGGCTGAGACAGGAGGAGCGCAGGTTCGAGGACAGCCTCAGTAACATAGTGAGACTCTCAGCAACCTAGCAAAACTCTGTTTCAAAACAAAAAATTAAAAAAGGACTGCGGTGCTGGGGGTGTGGGTCAGAGGTAGAATGCCCAGGGCTTAATCTCCAGTACCACAACAAAAAAAAGAAAGAGAAAAAAAAACACACCAAGTGTTGCGTGCATGTATGTTTGTATCACTTTAAACCTCACTGTGATGTAAAATTACAATGCACCAATAAAAGTATATATATAAAATTTGTTCTCTGTCTCATTCCTGACATTCCTCATGATTGGGAAGTAAGATTTCTTCAAACCTTGAGGCGATGGATTGCTACATTCCTTCTACCATTTCTTCATGGTAGGCACAAATTGAAGGTAGGAATCGAGGGAAATGGAAAAGTCTAGGATAACTTCTGGGTTTGATTATTTAATTAGAGAGAGCTATCAAAGAGGTGGGGACTACATCAATGGAAAAGGATTGAGGTGGGGGGAGAAGACAATGAATTCAGTTTTAAACATGTTGGCGAAAGATGCTTATGATACCCAGATGGAGAAGACCAGTAAATAGTGGCATCTATATCTCTTGAGTACAACCTACTACCACTGGGGACAGAGCTGTGGGTTGTTGATGAGTGTTTCTAAATTGTCCATATACAGGTGGTGACTGTGAGCAAGGGAAGGAATATGTGGAGTGAATAAAGACAGAGCCAGAGCAAGCCACAGGGGATGCTTGTATGTATGGGACACGGAGGATCACCCAGCCAAGGAGATTGAGAAGAAACCTTCAGAAAGGTGAGAGGGCCTTGGAGCAGCACTGCAGAAACCATGGAGAGAGAATATAGAGAGCATGGGAAGAGTCAGCAGGGGCCAGTACTACAGCGGTTCAGGTAACGTGGGGACAGAGAAGAGGGGCCCGGGCGCCCTATGGGGGGCTCAGAGACAAAGACCTCTGAGAGCTCGGGACACTGCAGCCCTCGAGGGAATCACAGGTGGAAACACGGGAAGTGTTCTATGAATTTCTGTGAATCCCACCTCCAATTTTCATGGGTCAGATGGGAGGTTGGACTTGATGATTGTTGAGTTCCGTGTGGTTCTAAAATCGTGATTCCAAGATCTTTTACGAAAGTGAGAGCCAAAAACAAAGAATTACACTTCCCCTGGGGAATGTTTTAAAGCTGGATCATTAAAGAGGCCATATAAAGAGCCTAAAGTAAAGCCACTTTGATCTCACCAAAAGACTTCTATAAAGTGAGGCAGTATACACAGACTGCCCTGTTAGGAGAATGGACTGGACGCAAACCCCACTGTGCTGTCCTCTGCCCAGTTATCTGCCCAGGAAGCCTCGGGGCCCTCGGGCCACCCTAAGCCTTGTGCACCATCAGAACGACTGCCATGTAGTGCACTGAGCTACCGGACGAGGCTGGATGACTGTGGTTCAAAAATGGGCTGGGAAATTTCAGGCAAGCGGTGGCAGCTGGTCTATATGACCTTGTGGCTATTTTCAACCCAACAAGTTGTCTATCCTCTGAGGGAGGCCTCATTCCCATTGCTAATTTCATCCTGTTTCCCATGGGGATTCTGTCCCAGAAGACTTCTGTCCTGGTTTTCACTCAGGTGTCACTGGGCTGGCTGTGCTTCCCAGATTGCCCTCTTTAATACTATGAGAGGCAAGGCGTCTGACCTTGAGATGCAGCGTTGAGATGGCAGAGTTCTCCCGCCCCTAACTAGGATGTAGGACACTCTCCTTCCCTCCGGGACACTCCACCTCTCTTTTGACCAGGATGGGGCTTCTGAAATCAGGGTCTAGATTTCAGAGAACGACAGCAAAGAGTGGATCCCGGGCCTGGTCTATGGGGAGGCTGTGGCCATGCCCCACAGAGGAGGTGTCCACTCTTGCCCTGGGCCTTCCTCCAGCTTGCCTTAGCCCCTCAATGTGCTTTGCACCTGCTAAGGTCTCTGCCTAGAGTTTCCTCCTGCAGCATTCCCCCGTAGCATCCCGTGTTTTATTGAAATTTCTGCTCAAACACCTCCTAGGAGAAGCTTTCCTGGAACAGTATCCCCATCACTCTCCATACCCTTATGTTGCTTAATTTTTTTCCTACTGAGTTTTTACCACTCCCTATTTTATTTATTTATATATATATATAATCTCCTCACTATAGCCTGGCTCCATAGAACAGGGAGTAGCCTTGCTTTGTTCACTAATGCATTCCAGTGTCACTCTGTACCCCATAAATACAAATGGTTATTATATATCAGTTAAATTTTTTAAAAAAGCACATGCCAAGGTTATGTGCAGGTCTCAGGATATAAACAGGAGGGTCCTGAAGGGTCTTTTTTGTTGGGTCAGCTTGACCAGCAGGCTGGTGGGCAGGATCCTCCCCGACTGCAGAGATGCGGATCCTCGTTTCCAGTGGGTCACTTCCCCGGCCACACCATCCAATATGTTAGTCACCAGCCATGTGTGCCTAGGTAACATTAAAATAAATTAAAATTTAGCTTTCTTAGTTGCACACTCCAAGTGTAGTTCAGTCACATCTCAAGTACTCAGGAATCATGTGCTAGTGGCTACCACATTGGGCAGTGCTATTGGAGAGAAACTATTTCTATTATTGAAGATAGTTCCGCTGGGCAGTGCTGGTCTGGAGTGTGTTCCTAACCAGCAGTCCAGTAGGTGAGGAATGACGTAGTGATGTCTGAATCCTCTGCCACTTTCAGGACTGAGAGCAAGCAAGTGAGAGAGAAGACTTGTTTACTAATGACTCCCGGGAATGATCATCATAGTCCTCGTGTCTCTTCTGCCATCTCTCTACCCCTGCCCCTTCCCCCTAGAAACCTCCTTTTCTCCCAGTGCTGGTCCCAGAAAAAGAATCCAACAAATGGCTGCTCTTATTCACATACTTTTCCTACCGGAAGGCAAAAGGCGAGATGCCTTTGATACTGTCTCCATAGGAAGAACAAAGGAAGAACTCAGCCAGGCGTTGGATGGAAGCCCGTTTGTAACTAGGGACACCAATGCTGAGAAGTCAGAAAGTAGGGAGCACTGCCCTCTTTTCAGGTTGAAGCATTGCATCCTCAAGGGCCCTTGAACCTCCAGAGCAAGGTATCCAGGGAAGACTCAGAAATCTGCACTTTGTAAGCAGGCTGTTTTATGATTCTTGCTTTTTTCTGTTTATTCTCTTTTGTGCTCCTTTTGTACCTTGATTTTTTTGGACAGGTTTAGCTGTGCTAAGGGTAACCAGGGGCAGAAGATTTTGTCCCTACTTGTGCCAGAGCATTCGAGGGGACGCAGCCATTTCTGGGGGCAGGCTGGTGGCAGAGGAATTTGATATAAGTCCCCGGGGGAAAGTGAAACTCTGTCAGACAATATTGGATCCACTTGGTGAATTATTTCTTCCTGTCTGGAGCTTCATCGTCTAGGGCAAAACCTTGGGTATTTTAATAGAAATGATAACAGCAATCAGCTCCAGACCCGAGGTCTGCTAGGGCACAGCACCTGTGCCGCGTGCTAGGGCACAGCACCTGTGGCACGTGGCAATCGCATATTTGCATATTGTGCAGGACCTGGTTGTGCGACCAGAAATGAAGAAAGCTTCAAGGTGGAATTATTAACATACATAAGAATTTTTTGTCATCTCCCATTTATAATAAAAGAGGAATTCTGGTACAAATATCCCTCTTGAGATTATATGTTAATGTTAATTTCTTATGGTCCTTGAATAAATGCAGGATAAATTTTTCCCAAGCAGCCAGCTCAGCATGGAAGTTTCTGGTGACTATGTGTCAATATGCTCCTTTCCAGGGATCATTTACAAGTGATGAATTCGGTGTCTGCAATAGCCTTTGTCATAGCTATTGTCCCCCACACCCCTAACTAGATAGCGCTGGTGTCACTCCAGTGACCAAAGGGCAAATAGGAAAAATGAACCATCAATCAATATAATACTAGCTTTTTCTTTTGCACAAAAACCTCCACTCAGCTGATGATGACTGACATAAAAACTAAATCCATCTGCTTTATCACTCCTCTCCAAAAGTACAAGTCTGAGAGGCAGGAAAGAGGAGAAAATATGTAGGATTAGTCTCACCTTTAGCCACTGGTCTGCAGTTGTATTAATAATCTATCCATGTGGGGGAAGAGAGTCGACTTGCTGAAATATTCCTCTTGTTGTTCAGTGCAAGTTTGTTATAAAATTCTGAAATGTGAATCATAAGCCAAGTCTTTGGGAGTAGGATTTTTGGAATGTCCTGTTTAATATGGAAACCACTTAAAACAGAGTCTGAGAATATGGTTAGCTCATCGTTCATTTATTCATTCATTGAACACATGTATACTGAGTACATATATGTCTCAAATGCATGCTGGATATTGAGGACACAGTAGTAAACAAGACAAAAGTGAGTTTTTGCTTTCAAGAGTCTTATAATCTGGTGGAGAAAATGGACATTTAATAAGTAAACAAGTGAAATGAATGTTACCAGAGCAGAAGCAGAGTGTTTTGAGAGCTTATCACTGGACTATGAGAGGCCACGCAGGTGGTAGTGAATGATGGAGGGGGCCCTTCTCAAGAGGAGACATTTAAGATGGAACATAAAGAGTGGGTAGGATTTCGGTAGCCGGAAGTGGGGTGGATGGGATCAACAGAGAGAAAGGTATATGTGTAAGTCCCAGGGTAAGAGTGAACAGAGGACATTTCATGAACTGAAATAAGACAGGAATGGCTGGTTCAGACAAGGGGGAACTTGTCACAGGCTGGAACTGAAGAGTCTAAAAATGCTCAGCACCTGAGTAGCTCTGAAAACCTGTATTGATAAAAAATTAAAAATTATGCAAAGATGAATAGGAAGACAAAGTATTTTAAACACAGAATGTAATGCTTTAGAAGATCTCCCCGTGTGCAGCAAGAATGATTGGCTCAGAGAAGACCAGAGGCATGGGGTCAAGTGCAGGTGTCTGATGTAGGTGAGAGGACAGTGGCTTGGGCTACACTAGGAGCTATGGATATTTAGAAAAGTGATCAAGCTCTGCTGATACCCAGGAGACAGACCCCACAGCACTTGATGGGGAGATGGAAGTGGAGGGGTAAGGCAAGGAAAACTCAAGGATGACTCCCAGGTTTATGGTGTATGTTGTGGGATGGATGGTGATAATGGTCTTCACTGAGCCAATGTGCCACGAAGGAGAAGATTTGGGGAGTTTGGGAGAAATGTGACAAGTTTAGTTGTAGAGATGTCAATTTTTTTTGTGTGTATGTGGTACTGGGGATTGAACCCAAGGGCATTCTACTTCTGAGCTACACCCCCAGCCCTTTTTTTTCTTTCTTTCTTTGTTTTTTACTTGGTGCATTGTAATTTTATATCATATTGGGGTACAGAGTGTCAAAAAATACATGCACACAGCTCTTGGTGCCCTCCCTCCTGGGTCCCTTCCCCCTCCCTCGCCCTCCTGGCACATGTCTTTGAGATTGGAATTGGTAATTTTGTAGACATGCATAGTATTATTTCAACTGTTGCATTCTTTATGACTTAGTCCTACCCCTTCCCTGGTTCCCCTTAGTCACTCCCCTGAAGTCTCGGCTCATCTATCAGATGTTGCCCTTATTTCCAAATATCTCTTTAGCTTCCACTTATAAGAACACACATTCATCTCTTCATTTTTTGAGACTGCCTATACTCAGTATAATATTCTCAAGTTCCATCTATTTTCCTGCAACTGGTGAGATTTTGTTCTTCTTTATGGCTGATTAACATTACATTGTGTGTATATATAAAAGTTTTGTGATCCATTTATCTGTCGACGGACACCTAGGCTGGTTCCATAATTTGACTATTGTAAAATGTGCTGCTATGAACATGGATATGCAAATATCATTATAATATTCTGATTTCATTTCCTTTGGGAAGATGCCCAGGTGCGCTATCGCTGGGTCATATGGTAGTTCCATTCCCAATTTTCTGAGAAACCTCCACACTGATTTCCACAGCAGCTGTACTAGTTTGCAGTCCCACCAACAGTGTAACAGGGTTACCATTTCTCCACATTCTCGCCAACATTTATTATTATTTGTGTTCTTGATGATTGCCATTTTAACTGGAGTTAGATGGAATATCAGTGTAGTTTTAAAATAATAAGGGTGGGGGTGTAGCTCAGAGGTAGAATGTCCTTGGGTTCAGTCCCCGGCACCACACACACACACACACACACACACACACACACACACACACACACACTAAATAAATAAATAAATAAATAAATAAATAAATTCCCTATAGAATATCCAAATAGAGACCTCCAATAGTCAGTTTGATATATGGCTGTGGTGATCAACAGAAACAAGGGTAAATATCTATTCTATTTTTGTCTACAATTCTCTCTATCCATTTAAACAAAGAAACATGGTATAGATAACCGCTGTGGAAACTTACTTGTAAGTTGTAAAAATGGGCCTATTCTTTAGCCTCCCAGTTCAACCTCTGGAAAATTGTCACAAAGAAATTTTCCAGAAAAAGAAAAGAACCATATGCATTAAATTCTGGTTTATAATTTCAAACATTTGGAAACAATGTCCATGTCCAGAAGTAGTTAAGTAAATTATAGTCAAATAAATTATAGTATACCAGTAAAGTAGAATATCATACAGATAATAAAAATAGAAATTTTGGTTATTTCTGTCCTTGTTATACATTGCCACTGGAGTTTATTTTTCCTACTGGTTCTTCTACTATTTCATTTTCTACTGTTTTTCTTCTATGAATGTTTTTAAAAGTTTTGTCATTAAAAGCTAAACAGCAAAATTTTTAAAAATCTGTTTATGCTGTGATTATGTAATTTCCTAGAAATGATCATATATAGGCAACTCCTAAAAGTGCACTTGAATAAATAAAATAGTTGACTTGCTAAGGAGACAGAATTAAGGTGATAGTTTCCCTTTTGACTTGTTAAAGTGTTGTTTGTAAAGTAAACAAGATAAGTGTGGTTTTGTTCTTGTTTTGGTTTTATTTTTGAGGCAAATGAGTTTACATCTTGAATAAACATGGGAGCTATCTTGCTGAGTTGGGGTTAAGGAGTTCAACAGTTGTGCATGGCTCAATGGACTTTGTCAACAAAGATCTTGTCTGCCAGATCAGCCCACAATTACCCAAGAGTCTTATTTCTGAGCATGTCCCAGTTTCTCCACCAGAAAAGAAGTCTTTGCACCTTGGAGTATGTATGAGTCTCCACCAGGTTTCTGCGGACTCTGGCTTTTAGCCTCAACTCTTTCATCCCAATGGCTTTCCATTCTTAAGGAACTGAATACACGATTGATCTGTTTTCATTCCTTTCTCTCTCCAGGACTTGCCTTAGAAACCTAGTAAGAATCAATGATCGAATGTCCAGGACAAACGTCTTGTTTAATGTTTTTCATCATCTCCTTCATCAAAGGGCCTCTCACTAAATATTTGCAAATGACCATAAAGATGAAGTGCCAATGGTTTCCAAAGGAGAGCTGCACTGTAGATACTGTATGCCCTCCGTTACCATTCTTGTCTATTCAATTATATGCCCTTTGTGACCCACAGGGAACACACAGGTCTTTGCTCACAGGGAAATCTTGTATAATGACAGTCCAGTAACAGCTGAGCAGGAATGCAAAATTCATGGGTCAGATGTCATCCAGAAATAGGTTGTGAGCAAGATCACAGTACTGGCAGGATCCTTTGTTTTTCCAAAAACAGAAGCAATGCCTGAGAACTAGTTGAGAAAATGAACTCCGGTGGCAATGTACAGCAAGGACCGATTTCACGCTTTTGAAATAAGCTGGGCTATGTGGCAAAGAAATCAATGCCAATGAAATAATGGAACATAAACCCTCAGAGGTAAAAGAGCTCTTTTCATTCTGGGAGGAAAAAACAAAACCAAGCAAAAACGGATTGAAAATGTCCTTGTCGTGTGTTTATGACAAATGGAGAATTCAGCAGATGGGCTGGGTGGGTTCTCTTGGAAGAGATAAAATGGCTGAATATTCCGACTCTCCCTTTCTCCTCGAGGGCAGCCAACAAGAAAGGTGTAGTGATGAATGCCACAGTGGGATGGCGAGGAGAGGGGAGCTCGACAATGGGGACGGGGGGGGGGGCGTGCTGCAAGCAGAATTCCCATTCCACCCGCTCTCTTCCCCAGGCAGGGGCGATTTCACATGTCTTCTAGGATGTGGCGTTCTCCTGGGAAATGGCAAAGTAAGATTTGAAGTTTTGAGCGCTTTTTCTTCTTTTAGGATTGAATGCAATGCCCTCACATAGCTATCTGGGTACGTGATTTATGATTGGCAAAGAGATGGTGTAGTGTTTTTGCAAATGCCTTCTTATATTTTTAACTTTTTATTTTATAATCATTTGGGGATTTATAGAAGAGGTACAGCGATAATACTGAGAATTCCCATATACCCTATTTAGCAACCCCTGTTAACATCTTCCCTGGCTGTGGTGCGTGGGCCTGGTACATGGTGCACGCCACTGAGGCAAAGCGCCCTTCCCTCACATCATATCAGAGTGCACAGAATGGCAACGTGACCTGCTGCTGGTGGTGTTAACCTTGACCTTACTATTCTTCCCTTTTTATACCTTGTTCCTTAAAAGAGAGACCTGAATTCCAGCTCATGTTCAATGGGAGGGAAATGAAGTTCCATCTTCTGAGAGAAGAGTACAAAAGAATTTCTGGGTATATGCTAACATCACCACAGTAATTAATAAATATTTGGGGGAGCAACTTGGAGGCCAAATAGTTACATTATTTAAAAAATAAATTTACTTCTTTTTCTGGTCACAAAAGTGTAAAGCATAAAACCTAAATCTCACAAAATTTCAAATCTCAACAATATCTATCTATCATCTATCTATCGTGTGTGAGTATGTGTGTGTGTTTGTGTTTACTATTTGGTAATTGACTTCTTTTTTTTTTTTTTCGGTACCTGGGATGGAACCCAGGGGCATTCTACCTCCGAGCTACACCCCCGGCCCTATTTTTTTTTATACTTTATTTTGAAACCGGGTCTCATGAAGTTGCGGAGGCCTCACTAAGCAGCTGAGGCTGGCCATGAACCCAGATCCTACGGTCTCTGCCTCCCAAGTACTGGGATTACAAGTGTGTGCCACCACGCTCGGTGGTAACTGACTTCTTAAACTTAGTGCATTGGGAACATACTTTAATGCCAAGCTATAGTTGGGAAGATTACAAAGTATGATATGATTCATTTATTGCTAAGCCCCTACCAATAATGGGTGCTTAAGATCAATACCATTAGCTGGCACATGCCTGTAATCTCATACCTGGGAGGCTGAGAAAGGAGGATTCACAGGTTCAAGGCCAGCATCAGAAACCTAGTGAGACCATCAGCAACTTAGCGAATCCCTGCTTCAAAATAAAAAATAAAAAGGGGCTGGGGGTGTAGCTCAAAGGTAGGACACCCCTGGATTCAATCCCGAGTTATAGACACACACACACATGCACACACACACACACACACACACACACACACTCACACACACACACACCATTTCCAAGGGTTTAAAAGTATGTAGGATTCTAATTTAGAGCCATATCACAGAGAGAATGTAATTTTAGTTTGAAGTTGCTTGTGCTGAGACCAGGCTTAGCGTCACAGGCCATAAGCAATCCCCAAGATCCCAAACACTACAGCCTTTGTTCGCACCTTTTGCCCTTTGAAGCAGAGACCAAAGCCATAAGTCTTCCACAGTAAAAACTAGACATTTAGACATTCTAGAAGGCCGTCTTCTAACTCATTCAAAAGTGGCTGCTTCTCACTAAGAGAATTAAAAAGCAAAAAAACCCTGAATGCTTCCCTCTTCATTTTAGGAGTCCTCACCTGGGAAGAGGATGGCATCCAGTTGGTGACAATCAGGACTCATTTCCCCCACCAGCCCTGGGAGAACCAGAAATGCCTGGTGTGTGTGTGTGTGTGTGTGTGTGTGTGTTTCTCTCTCTCTCTCTCTCCCTGGGAATCCCTCCCTCTTTAGGACTATAGAAAAGGGTGAGAAGTAACCAAATGACCCTTGTGCTTTTGAAGGGGTAACTCTCTGGTTCTGGGATTAATGTCATTTGACTGTTATGGTTTGGATCTTAAATGTCACCAAGGCTCACGTGTGAAAGGCCTGGTCGCCAGCCCGTGGCACTATTGGAAGATGGTGGAACTTTTTGGAGGTGGGACCTACTGGGAGGAAGGTAGGTCATTGGTGCTGTGCCCTTCAAAAAGATATTGGGACCTGGGTCCCTCCTTTCTCTCTCCTTTGGCTTCCTGGCCACCATGTGGCAGGGAGCTCCCTGCCATGATGTTCTGCCTCACTATAGGCCCAAGAGCAACAGAGCCAGCCAACCATAGACTGGAACCTATGAAACCATGAGGCAAAATAATGATTCCAGTTGGGCGTGGTGGTGCACGCTTGTAATCCCAGTACTTGGGAGGCTGAAACAGAAGGATCACAGGTTCGTGGCCAGCCTCAGCTACTTAATGAGGCCCTCCGCAACTTAGTGAGACCCTGTTTCCAAATAAAGAATAAAAAATAGGGCTGAGGGTATAGCTTGGAGGTAGAATGCCCCGGGCTCAATCCCCAGTAACACACACACACACACACACACACACACAATCATTCCTCCTAAGTTTATTTTTCTCAGGTATTTTTACCACAATAATGGAAATCTAACACAATTTTCTTTGGTAAAGGTAAATTTTCTTTGGTAAAGGTAAAGGACGAAATTGACACATTTTTAAAAAGCCTTGACAGCAATGATCATTTATTTCTCATGTTCTTTTGGGTGCGTTTCAGGGTGATCAACAAGAACCACGTAAGTGGTTATGCATCCCAGCAGTTCCTGTATTACATCAGAATCATCTGGACACTCAGCACCGCGATTGCTGGCCTCGTCGCTGGCCTCTGACTCAGTGGGTGTGGGGCGGGGCCCAGATAGTTGTATTTCTAACAAATTCTCAGGTGATGCTGGTGCTTTGGGACTTATCCTGTACTTAGAGAATGCCTTTTATAGACCAAGCTATCTGTGTAGATTATTTTTTGCACAGGTTGCAGTGCTGACTAAGTGGATGTATGAACTAATAATGCAACACCAGGACAAAAAATTCAGTCTGCCTCACTACGATTTCCTTCTAATTAACATCTGCTCTCTCTTGGGCTCCCTGAAAAAAATTTGTTTTTGATGTTTGTATTAGTAACCACCACCAAAATGAGCTTGATACAAAAATTCATTCACTTGCCAAACATTGCATTTGTGATGACAAAGGGGTTTCCTTCTGATTCTAATTTGAGAGCTGTTTTGTTTGTCTTCAGTGGTGGCTTGGCCAGGTGCAGTTTTCTTTCCCACATCTGCCAGGCCTCACTGTCTAAGAGTTCTCTGATTATTTTTTCTTACCTTTTACTCTTCAGAATCATGAGATCCTCGGGTCTGGGACTTGCCTTGTGGTTTGGGGGTCTAAGGCAATTTAAACTGGTAGCTCTTTTGTTCTCAGATATAAGTCTGTGGCTTCTGATATTTAAGTCTTAAGGTCAAGTGAAATAGTTTGGGATAGATACAAGATCTTGGCCTTCTTTAGGGATATAATCCAGGACTATGTCAACTCTCAAACTTGAGAATGCTATAAATGACATAATTTTGTTCTTTGTGGCTGAGTAAAATTCCATCGGGTGTATATACCACATTTTCTTTATCCAGTCACCTGCTGATGGACACCCAGGTTGATTCCATAATTGGCTATTGTGAATTGTGCTGCTATAAACATGGATATATATGTCACTGTAGTGTTCTACCTTTAATTCTTTAGGAAAGATACCGAGGAGTGCTATACTATGTTCATATATAAAGGTATCACTAATAACCTTACTAGCACGAATGGGGAGGCAAGAGGGGGAGAGAGAAATGGGACCAACTCCATGAGATGTTCTGTGTATATATGAATGTATCACTTTGAATCTCACTATGATGTATATTGCACCAATAAAATTCTAAAACAACAAGTTGAGAACCCAAATTCAGTTTGTCCCTCATTCCTATCTCAATGTAGGTCCAAGAAAGCAAGCCAAAACAACAGCAGCAGCAAAACACCTTAGGAAAACAACAGACTCCGGCAGAGATAGGAAGTGGGGACCACAGAGGTTTTCTGAACCATATCACTGAAAATGAAATAATGCAGAAGAGGGGCAAATGGAATAAGGGATGATATGAAATGATTCCGTGCCTGCTGGATGATCACTCATCTAGAGGGAAATGAAAACAGGGACTTGGAGTGAAAGGGCTGAGTTACCATCCTTACGTTTCAGTGCATAAGCAAAAGCGGTGGCCGTTTTGGCCACAGAAACAGCCTGGTAAGGAGCCTAGTTTGTTGTGGGCCTGGGCTGAGCTAGTGCACAGGATGTACAGCTGAGGCTATAAGTTGGTGAGACCAGTAGAAACAGGATTGCGGTAACAGACTCCAACTAAGGCATACAGGCGAGGGTGGGGAGAGGATTACCTTTATGGAGCTCCCATGGGCCTGCTGAGTTCAGAGTGGGAATCTGAATGAGCATGTACGTGGGGTGTGGTTGGAGGACCATTGCAGAAGGGGGCGCACACAAAGGCATGATCAGGAGTGGGTGACCCATAAAACACAGGACACACAGGTTTAAATTTCAGGTACACAATGAGTATGTGGAATACATTTACACTGAAAAATAACACAATACAATATAACTGGGTGTTTCTTTTTTTGTACTTGGGGTTAAACCCAAGGCCATTCTACATCCCCAGTCCAATTTTATTTTTTACTTTGAAACAGGGCCTTGCTAAGTTGCTGAGGCTGGCCTCCAACCTGCACTCCTCCAGTCTCAGTCTCCCAAGTACTGGGGTTATAGGCATGTATGTGGGTGTTTTATATTTTTATTTGCTAAATTTGGCAACCTTAAATTCAAGAAGCAGAGGTCAGAGAAGGCAGAAGGGTGGCAGTCCCACAAGGTGGGAGGTGTCCTCCTGGGTTCTGCCTTGGGGCATTGGGGGTTGGGCTGGCTGTGGAAAGCTGCCCAGGCACAGCCACTAAGTCAGAGGGAAAGCTGTAGGCAACACTTCTGTGTTCAGACAGGGTTTGTTGCTGTTGCAAAAAGCCAGAGGAGGGAAAGAAGTCCTCAGGGCCAAGGGGGTGACCTCAGGCAGAGACTCTAGACATGAATTCTCCTAAGTGTGACCCAACAGGGGCAGAGAGAGAGAGGGAATTCATACTCTGCACCAGGTATTTTCTATAGCTGCTGTATCCATTTTCATAGCAATCACTGAAGCAGAGAATGGTGGCGCCTACTGATTTCCTGGCACCCCATTCCTTATTGGAATCTTTTTCACATCCCTTCTCTCCCTACCTCCCAGATACACATCCAGAGCTCAGACATGGCAGCTCTAGCTTCCTGGTAAATCTTATTATTTAAAAGCTGATAAGAAACTTTCCTGAAGCTTTGGAATGAATATAGGGACTGAGCCCTTTAACAGAAAGAGTAGTTGAAAAGTCATATGGACACAGAGGCCTGGCCTGCACGTGTTTGTTTGTATGACTTTGAACCTCACTATGATGCATAATTACTATATATATAAAAGATGCCTGGCCTGCTATTTTAGGTGCCCAAATGGAGCAGGCACATGGTGTTAATAGTGCAGAGAGTGCCAGGACACAGAGGGAGTAGGAGACTGAGTGGGAGAAGCAGAGACAAGCAGAGAGGGCGAGACACAGAGATAAACTCTTGGCAACCTCCTGGTTCTCACTAGACTCAGGTATCCTTCCTGGTATTGGCCTGGCTGATCCACTCCTTTGTAATTCATCCCAATTTTGTTCTTTTATTCTGAGTAGGTTTTTGCTCCTCACAACTAGTGTGCTGCAAACCAGTAGTTATCATTAACCATTAACTCTCCTCTAAACATATTACATAATAAATAAATGGCAGGACCCGACCTTGACCCCAACCCAGCCGACTTCACTGCCCTGGGCCTGCCTGGTCCTAATGTGCCTGCTCTCCTCGAAGTGCCCCTCTTCTCAAGAGTCTCAGGCGACAAGTGTCAAGTACTTCACCTTCTTCTTGGGTAGCCCACAGAAATAGCAAAGATTTACTCAGAGACAGGGACAGACATGGGAGGTGAAGGGAATAGGCGTTGAGGTCAAACAACTGAAAAGGCAAGGCTGGGCTGGGCTTGTCCAGCAGGTAAGACCAGACTCTCCCAGCCACGTGGCCATGAGAAGGTTCAGAACCACTAGAGAAAACATGCCTGGCTGGGGTCTGGTCTTTAGGCTTCTGGAAACTCAGAAATTTACAGTGAGGCAGCAATAGGATCAGTGTAGGAGGCCTAAGACAGATGGTTCCCAAACAGTGCCATTTACCTAGGTTTCCTATAGAAACTGCAGGATACCTACGGTGCAGCTGGCACTGTGCTCGGCCCAGGATACAGTGATGGGACCAGCTGAAATGGGTCCTGCCATCAGGAGTTTACAGTCTAGGGGAGAGGAATGTAGTAAACAAAGAATTTTAAGTTAATTAATGCAAGTGTACAACACAGTGTGAAGAAGTTCAGTATATATGGGGAGGCCAAGCAGGGCCACAGGGTAGTCACCACAGCAGTTTAGTGTGGCCCAGTCCAAGAGGGCGCCCTGGGCCTTCTAAAGCAGCAGCTATAGACCCTTTAGATCCCTGGTACAGAATTTGTCTCTAGAGTAAGGAGAGACCCGCTGGTAAGGTAAACGGCTTAGTCCACTGAATGAGAAATGAGAAGGTATAGCAGATGAAAGCTAAATTTTGGATTTCATTTTTCCAAGCCATCCATATTGGTTGAGGTGTTTGGGATCTTGGTCAAGTCATTGAGAATCAGTTATTCAAAACCAGTTCACCTAATGGCAAAGAGTGGAATGTTGAGATTACTAAATTGGTTAATATCAGTATTTACCTAGACATAGAACAGTTTGCCACAGCTATTTTGTAGGCAAGGGCAAGCAAGGTTGGGGCCACAAACAAGGCAGGAGCAACAGAAGATGAAGTAAAGGAGCAGGCAGACACAGGGCATTAAGTCCCTGGATGAGAGAAGTAGTCAAGTTGTATTAGAGGGAAACTCATCCCACTGGCATACAAAACTCCTAGTCATTTAAAATGTGAAATCTAAGCTGGGTGTGGCAGTGCACACCTGTAATCCCAGTATTTGGGAGGATGAGGCAAGAGGATCACAGGTTCGAGGATAGCCACAGCCATGTAGCGAGACTCTCAGCAACCTAGTGAGACCCTGTTTCAAAACAAAAAATAAAAAGGGCTGGGGGTGTAGCTCAGAGATAGAATGCCTCTGGGTTCAATCCCCAGTACCACAAAAAAAAAGTGAAATCTGGAGAAAATTAGCATTTAACCTAGAAGAGTCTGACCTCATGACTAAATGAGCCACAGGGTAAAGTGACAGGCACGGCTAAGCCAAAGCATGAGGAAGTCCTGTTGTGTGACTAATTCCCACAGCAGATAGATTATTTGAGGAGTTGATTCTGGACAGATTGGTTAATCAGAAAGTTGGCTTCAAAATTATGGTGAGTCAGGGTGCGGTCCTGTTTCCATTTGACTTGTTTTTTTTTTTTTTGTCAGAACTTTTAGATGCAAGTGACCAAAACTTCAACAGCTTTGGCAAAAACAGTTAATATACTAGAAGGGTAAGAGGGTAGCCTGTGGATTTGAAGGAAGGACCCAGCAGCCAATAGGATAGTCAGAGCTGCAGCGGATCCACAGGAGCCCTGGCCCGCCGCTGGATCAGCATCTGCCCATCCTCGCTCTTGGCCCTCTCATGTCTCCCATAAGGCAGTTGGGTCCTGGACCCCATATCCTGCAGCTTGCACCCCCAGAGCAGGACTGACTCTTCCCAGTGTTGGTTTGAAATTTTCAGGGAGGTTCTCTGATTGGTAGCCTGAGTAGGGTACCCAGGACCGGGTAGAGGCAGAGCTTCCAGAAGAAGGGGGTGACATGGACAGTCAAACGGATGTCCCTTCAAGGCCTGTGAGAAGCCGGGAAAAGTGTCCTTGTGTCTTGTACCCAACACGCAGTTCTTGCTGAGCTCAAAAACCAGCCGACTTCCCAAATAAACAGGCCCGCAAGTCTCTGGTTTCCACTGCCAGCTTACAGTGGAGATCCTCTCCACCCTTCAGAGGACAGCAGGGCGCCCAGTCCTCAGCTCGGTGGACAGCAGATGCATGGCACTAGTGGGATGCAAAGCCCACTGTCCAGATTCAGCTCCACTTTGAACACGGCAATGGCTGTTTACTAAATTCCATCGGGCTTCTTGTGATGAGGATGAAAAGAGGAAGAGGGCCAGGTGCCCAGCCGAGGGGCCCTGCAGTGCTCGCCAGAACTCCCCGGGAATCAGGGCTGCCTAGCCGCCTGAGCCTGGCCCGGGAGTGGGCAGGTGTGCTGTCTGCATCATGCCCTTGATCTCTAAGAGGAACAGCGCAGGGCCAATCAGGTGACAGCCTCCTGCCAACGACTCCATTAGCCTGCTATGGTGGCTGCTTCTGAAGTGGCTGCCGCCGGCTCTGCTGGCTCTCCCGGCTCTCGGAGGACATATGGGCCAGGCAGGGATCAACCGGGGAACATCTGGCACAGGAACAAATCAAACAGTCCCGATGACTAATTTAGGAGCCCTGCCTCTTCATTGTTCTTTCTGTGGCCCCACGCAAAGGTCACCCTGTTTGACAGGCGCAGAGAAGCTGTCCTCCACCTTCAGCGGTTCCCAGGATCCAACATATTTTCCTTAAAAATGAATGCATAGCTCCTTCTTTAAGGGGAGAGACAGCAGCTACCCATAAATGAGCTAGCCATGCAGGGAGATCCCTAAATTCTCCCTGCATGGCTAGCCCTTCCTGGGCAGCCCCCAGATACCCCTGTTTCTTCTGAGCCATTTATCATCTTGGCTCTAAAGCCTTTAAAAAAAAACTCTACTGAATTCAAGTGCAACATATTCTATTTCTGCAACTGAGCTTTTTCTCCTTTTGGTTCAAATAAAAGGAACAGCAAAAAATATTAAAGAGCATGAGAGACAAAGTTACAAATGCCTGGACCGCTAATAGACAAGATTGCCTGTGGTTCTGATTTTGGTGGTTTATATAATAGCTTCAAATACTGGTAAAGATGGGGCTCAGCCTGGCCAGAAATCATCTTTAAATTAAATATCCATTTTCTTTTAAATTATCTTTAATGGCACATTAGAACCACATAATTTTCAGCCTAAATGAGGGTTCAATAGGATATCTGGTCATATTCATTTCCTCTTTCGGGGTCAGGATCACACATCAGACAAGCTTATTTGTAAAGTTCTTCACTGGAAATGATGCACCTTTTCTTGAAGATTTATTTTATGTGTTAAAGATGTGCTGTGGGATAAGTCAGGTCTTCTGTGTTTGACCATCTCTATTCTAGCTTGGTGGTAACACCCAGCTGGTTGTCATGGTCACAGTACAGCTGCTTGTTTCGCCTCCCCATTGGAATCAGACTGTGTGTGTGTGTGTGTGTGTGTGTGTGTGTGTGTGTGTGTGTGATTTTTTATTGGTGCATTATAATTATACTTTATAGTGAGATTCAAAGTGGTACATTCATACACAAATAATGTCATATGTGTATGAAGGTTTGCTACCTTCCCTATAACTCCTCTTTCCCCTCTCTGCCTCCCTCCCTGGGCCCCTTCCAGTATTCTACTGGTCTCTCTCCTGATTTTTATGAGATCCCCTTTCATTTCTTTTTCCCCTCTATCTTCCACATATGAGAGAAAACATGAGACCCTTGATTTTCTAGGTCTGGCTGATCTCACTAAGCATGATGTGCTCCAGTTCCATCTATTTTCCTGCAAATGACATAATTTTGTTCTTCTTTATGGATGAGTAACATTCTATTGTGTATATATACCACATTTTCTTTATCCATTCATCTGTCAACAGACACCTGGGTTAGCTCCATAATTTGGCTACTGTGAATTGTGCTGCTATAAACATAGGCATGCATGTATCACCATAGCATTTTGATTTTAATTCTTTTGGAAAAATACTGAGGAGTGGTATAGCTGGGTTATACGGTGGTTCCATTCTGGGTCTTTTGAGGAATCTCAATACTGATCTCCATAGTGGCTGTACTAATTTACAACCCCACCAACAGTGTGTAAGTACATCATGCTTTGCTCACACACTTATGTTGTTGTGGTTCCCATAATCACGGAGTCAACAGGATATCATAGCCAGTCAAAATTACTTTGCCCTCAGACATAAACTAGAGATAAACTCCTTATTTTCCTAGAAATAAACTCCTGACTCTCTCTTCCCAGCAGAGAGAACACATTCTGTTCCCCATTCATTAAATTCACAGGGGAAGCAAATGCTAGGTTTCTCTGCCATTTTATCCTGCCATCCCCCCAGCTCCTAGGGGCAATTCTGCAGTTGCCCTACTAGTCATCTTCATTGGATTTCTTCAGTGCAGCACTAGATGCTGCTCCCTCCTCTCACCAACATGGATTGGTATCCTTTACCAAACAGGCAGCCAGATGCCCATCAGAGTGGCAAGAGGAATCGATTCTAGTCCCAGCTTAGTCATAGACTTGCTGTGTGGTTAGAGACAAGTTGCAACTTCTCTGAGCTTCAACACCTATACCATCTTTTAAGACATTCTGTATGCATCTTATGTCTTGGCTATAACACAGGTGAAGATGGGTAACAAAGTAGGGGAAGAAGAGAAACAGGAAAAGCTCTCCTTCCTGGGCAAGGCAATGACAATGAGCCGACTCATGTTTGGAGGCCCTGGGTTCCAGCGTTCAGAGTGTCCCACTGCATCTCCACTGCTCTAAGCTACTCAGACACATTCATGAATCAAGACTTCTAGAGAGCTCTTCTGGAACTTGGAGGAACCGGAATGCTGTCTGAAGCTCTTTCCTCTTGGTTGCCCATTATGACTGTTTGACGAAGGCAGTGTGATCATTTATCTAGTAACTACAAAGCATTTTCATGTTACTGCCTCTTTTACTGTTCCCAATGACCCTGTGGAGTAAATATTATTTCCCCGATTTTAGAGATGAAAAATCTGGAGTTCAGAAAGGTTAATGACTTGTTAAACAATGCTGGGGTACTAATGGCTACCCATTGGGATTCAAAGCTTGGACCTCTGACTTCCGGCATGACACTTTCCATCTTTCCAAGACGCCCTCTCAAAGGTCTGAGTGAGGGGGACAGGTTTCAGGAGTGAGGGAAGCTGAACCAGTAGAGTGCAGACCCCCTGCCTCAAGTCATCTTTGTGGTGTCCCATTTTATATTTTATGACTCCACACCAAATTTGGTTTTGAACAAACTATTTCTGGTTCTAAAAAAGGGAAGCTTGGGAGAGGCACCAGCATTCCAAAGTCATGCTGAAATGAAACCTTTCATCAGTTCAATGCTCAGAGCATCCTTTACCATCGGTTCCAATAATCCCAGGTGCAAATGCCCTCCCTCAGAGCAGCTGACCACAGCGCTCGTTCTTTCCTCATTCTGTTTTTGGGTCCTTCACAGGAAAAGTGTTCTGTGGCCAAGGTAGTTGACAGACAAGCCAGATGTCTTTCAGCCCAGACAGAGCCCCATTCCTTTCCTTACAAGGATCAAACCACATGTTCCAACTTGCCTCATAAATACAAAAAGAAAAGGCTAGCTTCCATTTTAATGAGGGGAAATAATTACATGTCACACATCATCTAAACAGTTTTGTGTTTGCTCTAACCGTAATGCAGGCATTAGCATTCAAAGATGCTGCTCACACTGCCTACAGATGTTGGGTTTATAGACTGTCATGTTCCTCGTGGCCACAAGATGTCAGGCAAATATGGTCATGGGACAGAGGTGCAGGAAGGTATCTTGGCTCCTGAAAATGCCATTGGTGAGTTCATTAGCCGATTGAAATCCTTCCTATAAGCTTGTTGGAAGAGCCTAGGGAAAGTCTATGAAATGTGTCATATTGTTATCCTGTTGATGGAGATGCTGAACACCACTAGCTGGTAATCAGATTAAGATCAACAAATATTGATTGTACATGCTTGCACGATTAAATCCTGAATAATTAAAGGCCACTGAGTTTCCTAGCTCTGACTCTGTGTGTTACCGTCAGTAAGGCGTACTGTGTTTAGAGTGCGCCGCAATCACTTACAGAAGCAGCTGCCCCTCAAAAGTTTCTGTTTGAGAATTTGATGAAATAAATGCATTTTAACAGCTACCTTAAAATCGTGAGAAATCTTATAAACCCAAGAATGTTACATAAAATACAGTCATACATCTAAACATATACACATGTCTGATGTGGATTTGCTTACTGGATGATTGGAAAGATTTCTGAATAACTTCCTATAGCAGCTTCCTTGGGGTCTGGCAGAAGGAAGCAATAATGACAAGCAAAGGTTGCGCTCAATCAATACATGGTTATTGAGTTCCTGCAGAGGACCGGGTGCTGCGGACGACACAGCAGACCTACAGGGCATGGTCTATGCCTCACTCTTCTTTCCCTCTCATTTATCCTCCTCTGATTTTCTGTTCTGCTTCTTAACCCTTCAAATCCTCCTCATGCTAAGCTAGAAGATGATAGCATGCACCTTTATGCATTTGCCTTTGAGAACACGTTGACCTACTGCATATTACACTTTGGCCTGAAGAGTCAAAGACAGATTTAAAAATGCTTCTTGCCTTTTTGATTGGTGTGCATGGCCATGGAGCGCACAAGACAAAAAAAAATGTCTAATTACGGCAATATGGCGTCGGTGATAAAATCAAGCAAATGTGCCGTGGAGGGATTCATTCTGCTTGGTCCTGACGGCATTGTGGAATTTTGCAAAAATGATTCATTGGTGTTTACCAGGGGAACAGGAATGGGGCCGCCTGAAGAATTAGAGCACATGAAAGTGTGTTAGGGTAAAGGCGAAGCCACTATAACAAAGAGGTCTGCAGTACAGTGACTTGAAAGGACAGAAGCCCATTTGTCCCTCACATAGCAGCCTGCAGGTGGGCAGTCAATCTGGCGAGGCAGCTCTGCTCCACGGGGTCATTCGGGGATTGCTATCACTCTAACCTGTCACTCCACAGTCTTGTAGGCATTTTCACAGTGGTGGAGTATTAGCTGGTGATGTATTCCTTCTTAGGAAGGATAGAGAGAAGTGGTCCAGGACAGGCTACTTCATTTTAGCCAAGAGGCAGGAGTTACCCACGTCTTTCTATTTCACTGGCTTTAAGAATAGACACCTGGTCACATCTCCTTGCAAGGGGATCAGGAAACTATGTTTCTTTTTTCCTTTTTTGGTGGTATTAGGGATCAAACCCAGGGGCCTTCTATATCCCTAACCCCATTTTATTATTTATTTATTTTTATACTTTTATTGGTGCATTATAGTCTCACATCATAATGTAGTTCATAGTGATAGTGACATACATGCACACAGCACTCGATGAGTTTTCCCCGGCTTATTTTATTTTTTTATTTTGAAATAGGATCTCGCTAAGTTGCTGAGGGTCTCGCTAAGTTGTCAAGGTTGGCCTTGGACCTGTGATCCTCCAGTCTCAGCCTCCCATGTACTGGAATTGCGGGCAGACACCACCACACCTGGCTGAGAAATACGGTTTTAATAAGATGGCCCTGTCTTCATGAGAAAGGGGAAAGTACTTTGTGGGGAACAATGAGCAGCCTGCCAGATGAAAGGAGTCTAGAAGGGAAGAGCATGCTATGGAACTCGCCTGTGGTAGAGGGTAGCTGGATGGATCATGGCTCATGGGACTGGTAAGGGGGGTTAGGATGAGGAGGGGTGTGAGAGCCATATCACTGAAGGCATTTTAATGGGGCCAGCATGCTGGGTTTTGTGTTTGGGGAAGATCACTCTAGTACCTAAGGGTTGAGCCACCATTAGGAGTGGTCAGAGTGGAAGCCTGCAGTTGCTATAGTTCCAGGTAAGAAAAGATGAAGGCATCACTTAGAAGTGAGGGAGGGCTGAGGGCGAGGGGAGAATATGTTTGAGAGACATTAATCCATAGTCTGGACTGAAACTGGTTGATAAGTTTCATCTCAATTGAAAAGGATTAACAAACCATGTCAACAGTATTTCTACTATTAGCAAAGTCTCTTCAACAGAGAATAGATAACTGTTCTCCCTGCCCCCGGAACCCCAGCTTTTATTGAATATGTACTCTTTTGAAATCCAAGCAGAATATTGGGTTTCTTATGGTTGACCAAGTTGGGTCCATGTTCACTGTTCATGTAGTTCTCACGGCAACCCAGGATATGTTGGTACATTGAGAGTGCCTCTGCCACTCAAGAGACTGGGGCACATAAACCAAGTTCACAGAGACTGAGATATGTAAGCCAGAACTCCAAGTTAGCCATCTGCAATGAGAAATGCTACTAGCAAGCAGACAGATGCTAGCCTGGCTTGCTCTCTGGAGGCACGCTACATGGGGAAGACAGATTATCAGAAGTTTGCTTTAAGAGTGTGGAATTAAGCAAGGCAAGTTACATATTTGAATATTAAATGGTGGTAAGCTCTGATAGCTTGATGCATTCATCATCAAGGTGGGAAAATAGCTATTTAGGGACACTAACTTCTTGTGTTGAACTTACCAGGTATCATGTCCTAGACACACCTAGGAAGAAATTTCCAAACATGGAAATTTTGGAGTTTCCATCACTAGAACCACACTAAGGGAGTATTTATAATTAGATGGCACACATGGCGATTCTGATAAGAATACAACCCCAAGCCCCCAGCCCTGACTCAGGAGCCATTGAGAGTCTATTTATTCTGGAGATGGGCCAGGAGTGATCAAAGACCAAGATCAAAGGCTGATCGGGGACTAGCAACTTTCCCTATAAAGGGGCAGGTTATAAAACTTTTGCATGGGCCATATTATTATGTCACAATATTAGAACTCTGTCAGTCTTGCACAAAAGAAGACATAGATAATATGTAAACAATGTTCCAATAAAACTTTGTTTACAAAGCCAGGCAGCTAGATTTAGCCCACAGACCACAGTTTTCTGGCACCCCTTCCAGTCCTAGGTTACTGTGTGTTCACAAAACCTTTCTCCAAAGAAGATTCAATACTATGACCTTTTGCTACGAGCTAAATCTCAATTATGTTTAAGTTTTCTCTCCCTGGGTTTCTCTCCAGCTCCTGTGACTGGGATTGGGGTGTTTTTAAAGCTACAAACCATGGAGATCCTCTTTATTTCCTGCATCTGTGTGGAGTCCTACTAGCTGAATTTTCAGAAGCCAATCTTATTTCTCTCCAAGTTCCAGAGTAGCAACTTATTCTGGAGCTATTATAAAACCCATTTTATAGATGAACAGTCCAAGTCAGAGTGGTGCTAGTCAAAGGCAGAAATAAGACTAGATGCCAACTCATCTAACTCTAGGTCCAGCATTCTTCCCACCCCATCATTCTTTCCTGAATATAATTTTAACTCTGTGAGTATAAAATTTGGACAGGGAGATAAATCTGTTTGGTTCAATATAATGACAGCAGGGAAAAGTGTAATCTGGGTGGTAGAAAATGATTAGGGTTTAGGAGCTATAAGAACAAAACAAAGCTAAACTGAAATGTAAACCTGAGTTCACTGCCTAATATCTTCTGTATACCTAGAGCAAACATGACCTTTCTGAAATAAAGCCAGGGTGATTTAGCATCGAGGCTGGACTGTGTTGGGATTTAATTGCTATACTTTATTATGCATGAAGCAGGGACCATGGTACTGACGAGGGGGACACAACTAGAAACACCCCTCGGTCATCTGTGAGTGGCTTCTGGGTGCTGCTAGGCCCAGGGATAGAATTCTGGAAAATATTGATTCCTGTGTCCCTCATGGTTGTGGCAATTGTGTTGTAAATTGGAGGTCCTCTTTCCAGCCTATGGCATTCCTATGATACCCTTCGGGACACTGAGCCACACCCCCTGCAAAAATCAACCCTTTCCTCTTCCCTGCGAATACTGCTCTAATAAGGTGTATAACAGTTTATGGGCTTGTCTATTTATGTCTCTTCTTCTGTTTCCTTTGAAGGCTACATTAAGTTGAATCTCTCTGCTTGGCATAGGTTCTAGCCCTTAATATTCATTCTATAAATATTTGATAAGAGAAAGAACTTCCCATGCAACTTTCTCCATCTCCCTTCTTTATATGCCTCCTCCTTGCTCTCCTCCCAGGCTGCTCCGTACCTCTCTTCATTGGGTTTCGCCATGTGCCAGACCATGTCTTAAGTGCCTTGTTTGCCTTACTCCTTTCATGCTCTGGACCCCCCACTCTATACCTGACTGTGTACCAGCTCTGGAATTTGGCAGCTTGGGTTGGATTCTGAATTCTATTTTTTTTTTTTTTTGCAGTGCCGGGGATCAAACCCAGGGCTTTGCACATGCTAGGCCAGCACTGTACCACTGAGACACACCCCAAACCCTGGATTCTGAATTCTTTACTAAGTTGTGTGACTTCCTGTGTTGCTCCCCAGGTCCTCCCTTCCCTTTCTATGAAATTGTTAGAAAAATTATAATACTTAACTCATAGATTGCATGAATTTTAAATGGGATGTATGTAAGGTCCTTAAATAGTACCTAGTATGTAGACAGAGATGTTAGCTTTAATATTATATCTGAGAGAGGATAGATACTAGCAAATGAGAGCCTGTTTGTCTTTATGGGCAATTGAACTAAATAGACACTTCGATGTTTTATACTGAAGAATGTAATTATCTACCTAGCAGCCATTTCTCTCAGTGGGACCACGAATACATCCCACAGACTTGTACCATGAGTAGCCACAACTAGATGGAGCCAGGACCTTGCAGGGCAGAGAGACATAAAGGAAAAAGGAGGGAGGAAGACTGGCAGGGCCTCTCTCTGAGCCCAAAGAAGGCAATAAAGAGACGATTTGCACCACTCTCTGGACTCCAAGCATGTGAGTGATCAGCTGTGAGTCAGATTGGATTCTCCCTGATAATAGATGGTGCACACGCCGCACGCCGCCCGGCATAATGGCAAGATTACAAATGTCTTACTTAGGTGGTTAAGCAGTGGATCAATAATTATTTATTGGGTGCCTAGCAAATCACTATCCTGAAAGAATATACCCCTCCCTTAAAAATGGTCACACACTAGCTTTGCTATAATGCTAACAAAAGCAGACAACGAAGTGGTCTCCAGACTCCAAGACAGGAAGGCCTAGCTGGGTGTGTTGGTGCAAACCTCTAATCCCAGTACTTAGGAGGCTGAGATGGAGGATCGCAGGCTTGAGGCCAGTTTCAGCAACTTAGCAAGGCTCCTAGGACTTTGCGAGACCCTGTTTCAAAATAAAAATAAAAAACACTGAGGGTGTAGCTGGGAGGTAGAATGTCCCTGGGTTCAATCTCCAGTACCAAGAAAAAAATAAAGAAGGGGAGGGCTCCTGCCAGAGATGCTCAGAGGTGTAGTTCAGGGACCTGAGGTGGGCTGTGGAGAGGAAATGATGACAAGGGTAAGACATTGCTCCACACAGAGGGCTTCTGACACATACCATTCAAATGGAAATGAAAGCCATGACTAATTAAAGAAAATTGCAGGCTCTTCTCACTCCTTCCCCCTGCATGATCCCTTCCGCAGTGAAGGGCCTTCCCAGTCAAGCCCGTCAGAGAGGTCAGCATTTCTACTTCCAACACACATTGGAGGCACATGAGGGAGGAGGCAGGCCAAACACATTTAGAAGCTGAGGTTCACCAAGCAGGCTCTGAGAGAAGGTTTCACAAACATCCTGCTGGAGAGGGCTTCCCAGGACCTCTGTCTCCACCCTTCCAGCTCCAGAGCCTGTCAAGCACACACCACTTTCCCATCCGATATCCTGCAGGAGGAAAGATCACCTTTCATAGCATCCACGGGTATTGTTAGGGAAAAGTCGGCTTCCCTTCTGGCTGTGCTGTTGTCTGTTATAATATGTTATAAATAAATAATGTTTCTATAAAAGAAAAGAAGACTGAGGGGAAGGACAATGTTTATCAGACAGAATCCGCGCCAGTTAGGGGAACCTGGATTGGAATGTTAACACAGATTAAACAGGAAAGCATGCTGCTAGTGAGGTAGGCTCAGGTGTAACCCGCTCTGAAGCAGGGAGACTGCGCTCAGATGGAAGGTGTCTGCCATCTCAGGCAGGGGCATGAACAAGCTCCAATTAGCAGGACGCCTGCCCCATGCTGCTTCTACAGGCAGGCAGCTCTGTGGGAAGTAGCCCCTGCAGGGAGACACTGCAGGACCTAGGGAACCCATGATCCCATTCAGAATTAACCATGAGGAGGGGAAAAATGCAATGAAAGATAGTTAACTAATTTCTCCAATAACTTAGAACTGTTTGAAAGACAGGAGTCCTTTCACAAATCTCAGTATAGGAAGAAATGTTACTGTGCATTCATTGCAATGAACTCCTAACTTCTGTCTAGGGATGTGTTCAATCATTCATTCATTCAATAAAAACTTAATGTGTATTTCCTATGTGCCACTTGAGTAAGACAAAGGAGGTGAGAGAAGAAAACTAATAATAAACATATAAATAAGTAAGAGATACAGTTTAGAAGATAAGTATGGTGGGGAGAAAATACAGAAAAAATAGAGTGGAGTAAAAGAAATAAGGGCTAGTTGACATTTTACATATGGTGGACAGGGTGAGCCTGACAGAAAAGATGACATTTAATCAAGGACTTAAAGGCAGTATGAAAGGCAGCTGTGTGCCTTTCTGTAGCTCTCTACAGAGTGTTCCAGGCAGATTTGGGCCTAGGGATAGCAAGGGTGGGGGCTGCATTAGTCAGCTTCCTGTTACTATAACAAATATTTGAGATAATAAACTTATAAAGAGGAAATGTTTATGTTGGCTCACAGTTTCAGAGCTTCCAGTCCACATTGGCCCTGCTGCTTTGGGCCTGTGGAGAGGCAGCATGTCATCAAGGGAGTGCGTGGTGGAGCAAAGCCACTCCCCATGGCCAGGAAGCAAAAAAAAAAAAAAAAAAAAAGGGAGGTAGGAAGGGGCTGGAGCCCCACTATCTCCTTTGAGGACATGTCCCCAGTAACTGAAGTCCTTCCACTAGGCCCTACCTTTTAAATTTTCCACCAACTCCCAATAGTACTAAGCTGGGGACCAGGGCCCTTTAGCAAATGGGCCTTTGGGGGACATTCAAGATCTACACTGTAGAGGGCCAGTGGGTTGGAGCAGAGCAGGGAGACTGGGCTGGGGGAGTGGAGAGGACCGAGGGTCTGATCACAACTCGCCTTTAGAACTTTATGAAAACTTGTGGACGTTTAGGCTGCCGGCATGAGGAAGAGTGGCAGTGTTTGTCACCAAGGACCTAGTGTCTTTCCATCTGACATCAGAGATTTGAGATAACAGCTGGCCAAGGTTCTTGCTGCACCCACAGTAGAAGACCCTGAGGACTGTAGAGATTAAGATGCGTGTGAGCTGAGAGCGCTGAGCTATCTTCAAACAGGTTCAAGAAAACTGCTGAGATGCAGCAGTTTCTCACTGTTCAGCTCCACATGGGATTTTCTTTTGCATTTGAATTCCTTTTCCCTATATTTGTCCTAGAGATAGGTGGTAACATGTTGAATCTAAAGAATACTGGATTGGGAGGCAGAAGTCAGGGATCTGCTGGTTCTGCCACATTGTTAGTCTTAGGGGACATGCTTTCCCCTCATGGTAATTAGTGATGGAGTCCTACAGAGCTCACCTCACAGGGCAGATGTGAACATCATGGAAGACAACCTTCCTTCCTTTCCTTCTTTTTTTTTTTTTTTTGGTACTAGGAATTGAACCCAAGGACATTCTACCTCTGAGCTTAAACCTGTGATCCTCCTGTCTCAGTCTCCCAAGTACTGGGATTACAGGCATGCACTACCATGCCCAGCTAAGATAAGCTTTTAAAGAAAAAGGGGACTTTTTAAAGAAAAGAAAGGGAATTAATGTGTCATCCATTTACTACATGCCCATGTACTGGGCTGGGAGATTTATAAGATTTATGTCTAAGAATTTTTTAGTAGGAAAAAAACTATTGAATACTGAAAATGTTTTTTCTTAAGTTGACAAAATAAATTGGGCTATCACTCTGAAAAGGGCTTGTGCAAGAGAGAAAGAGAAAAAGAGAAAGTTGGAGATCAAAATCTAAGAAGAAAACCTGGAAGTAAGGCAAAAACAAGGGGTTGTAGAGACTCAGTGTGTTTTTAATCAGAATAGAAATGGTGATTTTATCCTCTAAAGTGAGTTCGTTGATGTTAAGATCTTCATTTTATTGATCTACTTCTGTCAAATAATCGTGTTTTCATGAAATAAATAAATAAAACTTGGTAAAGAAATGAACTGAAACTGGGCGTGGTGGTGTACACCTGTAATTCCAGTACTTGGGAGGCTGAGACAGGAGGATCACAGGTTCTCAGCCAGCCTCAGCAACTTAGTGAGACCCTGCTTCCAAATAAAAGATAAAATAGGGTTGGGTGTGTAGCTTGGAGGTAGAATGCCTCTGGGTTCAATCCCTAGTACTGCACACACAAAAAGGAAGAAGAAGAAGAAGAAGAAGAAGAAGAAGAAGAAGAGGAGGA
>PVJS01016097.1:0-37955 GCA_004027185.1 Glis glis
ACCACCAAAAAAAAAAAAAAAAAAGAAAGAATATATTCTCTGGGTTCTGGTATGACCCACACAGAGTTAAAAAAAATACCTATTATCTCTCATAATTATCCTTTGTGAGCACCTAAAACCACTCTCATAAAATACCCTGAATACAATAGAATACAATACAATATTATTATAGTTCTCATGTTCTATATTATATTTCTAGATTTTATTCATCCTACATATCTGCAATTTTTAATCTTTTGACGAACATCTCCCCATTTCCTTTTCCTTGCCCCACTCTGGTAACCAATATTTTACTCTCTTATTTTTATGTATTCAGCCTTTTTAAAATTAGATTCCACATGTGAGATCATGCGCCATTTGTCTCTCTTTATCTTTCTTTCAGTTGGCATAATATTCTCCAAGTTGATCCATGGTAGGGGCTCCTATTTTCAAGGCTGGATTGTGTGTGCATGTGTATGTGCGTATTTTGATAGTTTTCTCATCCATTCATCTGTCAAAAGACCCTTGGGTTGTTTGTATGTCTTGGGTATTATGAACAATGCTGCAGTGAACGTGGGAGTGCAGGTATCTTTCCGAGGTGGTGGTTTCATTCCTTTTGGTATGTTTTTATTCCATTTTCATTAAGAAAAATGTTATGTCACATTTATAGTAGTGGAAGCACAACTGGAAAATATATGAAAATTTAATTGCACATGTGATTTATTTGCCACATATAGTAAATCGTTATACACAAGTTTAAATGGTTTTATGTAAACCACTTTCATATTTAGGAAAAGGTTCAGAAACAAAGTCACAGAAAACTGAAGACCACTTTTGTTGATGTTACTTCTGAATGTCCATTGTAAGTAATTTTTCATGAATCTTTTCATTTTCTTCATATTTGAAGAGTCTAAATGTATTTATTGTGTAATGGAGCTAATATTTGTCTTCATTTTCACAGGAATGATGTTTACAATTTTAATGTGAATGGAGCTGATGAGCCTATTATAAAACTTGGAGTAAGCTAGAAATCGATAATTTTGTACTTATTCAGTAGTTATTTTGCATTTACTATACACTTAAAAGTATATTGATATGCATCTTCTTATAGAGATACTTTAAAAATTTTAAAGATATGTAATCATTTATTTGGACAACCAGGCTAAGTATATCTAGGTTTTTTCCCCCAAATCTTTTGGAATAAGGTAGAGAAAAATAAGTTAACTAGGGATTGGGGATAAAAGGAGTTAGACTTACTCTATTAAGAAAAACACTTTTCTTACTGATGGGATATATTTAAAACAAAAACACATTCTTTACTGATGGTATATATTTTAAACAACTTTATGCACTTGTTTTGTTTTCAGTATATTTTATTTTATTACCTTTCTTCTTAATGAAAAATATTATAATATGCTTAATTTTATTGTCAATATCTATGATTCTGTAAAATGATAGAAACTAGATTTTATGCTTATTTCCTTAATGTTTGTTTACCTTATTTTGACACTAAAAATACTGTTTATTTTTAATGTTTATTCATCATATAGATTCAAGAATTTCAAGCTACAACTAGAGAAGCTTGCGTGGATAATTCAATAAAATTGTAGGTGTTTTATTATAATTAGATCGGTCAGATTAAAATTTAGCTCCATCTGTTCTTCCTCTTAAATAATATTTCCCTCCAGCATGTCTTTCTAAGAGTTTTTAACATATGAGAAGAGTGAATAAAGATGCTGAGATTACTCCCATTATGATTCTGTTACTTCAGCATTTACTTATAAAATAAATATGCAAATTAGCTTCTTTGAAATTTAGTTGTATATCTTAGATCATAAAGCTAAAAACATTTAGTAGTCCTTTAATCTGATCTCATTAGTTTATATAATTAACTGAGGTCAGAGAGGATAAGGCCAGAATTATATAACTAATTAGTGAAAGAGTTAAGTCTGAAACCTCAGATCTAATTGTCTAGTGCATGCTATCTAAGAAAACAAGTATGAGATATTTTTAAATTAATGCATGTTTTTGTTTAAGGGTAAGTTTAAGGAATCATGATGAACTTGAATCTTCTCTCAAAGTAAAAGATAAAGAAGTAAGTTATAATACCCTAATGTGTTCTATTAAGAATAGGCTTTCTTTTAACAACTTTTTTTGAGGTACTGGGGATTGAACCAAGGGGCATTCTGCCTCTGAGCTACACCCCCAGCCCTATTTTTTTATTCTTTATTTTGAAACAGGGTCTCATTAAGTTGTGGAGGGCCTTAATAAGTCGCTGAGGCTGACCGCGAACCTACGATCCTCCTGTCTCAGCCTCCCAAGTACTGAGATTACAAGCATGCGCCACCACGCCCAGGTTTATAACAACTTTTTAATGCCAAAGATTGTCAAAGAAATGGAAACCAAAAAGATTTTGATTTTCTTATTCCTCTATGAAATTGTCCATGTACATATGACAACTTCGTTTCCTTTGAAAGTATTAGGTTACATCTCTGTGAAAGTAAGTTGTTAGAACATCACCAAAATACATATCTCATGGTTTGATCTGTTTTTCTGAGTAACTTTCTTGAATAAATCTTTGCCATGTGGATTAGTATATTAAAACACGAGAAGTTGGTTTTCCTGTATTTATTTTTTGGGGGTGGTTTAACCTTAATAAGTCAGTCACAAAAGTGAAAGGTCAGATCTTTTCCCTCATAAGTGGAAGCTAGGGAGAAATTGGGACACAGGAGGGACTCTACACAATGGAGGAGAAAGCTTAGTGGAGTGAGGGAGGGGACCTCTGGGAGGAAGGTGGGAGGGGAGGGAGACTTGTTGAAGGAAACACTTCAGTGGACTGTGTGTACACACACAAATTTATCAATGACAAGCACTACATTGTGTATGGGGAGGGAGAGGGAGTGGGGTGGGAGAAGGGAGTGGTGGTGAGGCTCATGAGTGCTGTGTGCATGTATGTCTCTATCACTCTGAACTTCATCATGATCACATGTATGATTACAATGCACCAATAAAATTTTTAAAATGCTTTTAGTTTAATGCAAAAAAGATATTTCTTCATCTTTTTCAAGTATCCTTTTTTTGTAGATTATGACTAATCATAAAAAGAAAAACCCCTTCAGTGATGATGAAACAGAATACAGATATGATGACAGCAAGACCGATATTAGCTGGCTAAGAGAACCAAGATCAAAGCCGCAGCTAATCGACTATAGCAGAAATAAAAATGTGAAAACAAGTAAGAAATTACTTTCTAGAAAAATAATGCAAATAATTTTACCATTTTAATTATATAAAATGCTTTATTGGTTGATAAGTATCTGTTTTTGTATATAGAATGTTTATAACAACATACCCTTGGGAATAGGACAAAACACTTTAGTGGTATGTTTTTGTTTTATTATTTTGGTACTCTGGTTATATTTAAGTTACTTTTCTTTTTATAAACAGGACAATTTACCATGATCCTTGGTTCATGATATACTTCAACATTCTTTTATTCATGGCTATTACTGTTATTTAGCTAATTAATTATTATAAATAGTGCAGCAAGTACTCATGAACTCGGTACCCTTTAACAAAACCAGTTTGGGCCATAATGTTAACCTTCGTCTATTTACTTTTATATATATTTACTTCTCAACATTCTCCTCCCTGCTGTACCCAACTTACATACTTTTCAGAAATCCATTTAAATGCAAAAAATATATATCACAAGGAAAACAATTTTCTTGCAGAACTTTTTTTAAACTAAGTCTTCCACCAAATATTTTCTTAGAATATGGCTTCTGCCTTCTCCTTGTGATAGTGAATCTATTGCCATAGTTGAATGAGAGTTTGAGGTATAGGTTTTGGCTAAAGACAATTACTGTTTTCATAATTGAAAATCAATTACAAAGTTTGCAAAAAATATACTTTGTATACTTGATTTTTAAAAGAAGACAACTCTATAAATAAAAGTTGATTCCATTAAATTAAATTTATACTTATTTAAGGGAATTCGCTTTTATTTTATTCCAGGATAAAAACCATCAGTAGGGATCTGTGGGGGGGGGCAGGGCTTAAGGGTGGTATGGCTTAAAAAGAAGTAAAATAGGCATGAATTTTGACATATGTTTAAAAATGAGGCTGAATCTTGAAAGCAGGTGAGTATCCAACCAGATACATCAGGAAGAAAAGGCAGGATTATGATATATAAAAGGGTCAGGAAAGACGGGCGTGGTGGCACATGTTGGTCATCCCAGTACTTGGAAGGCTGAGACAGGAGGATCGCAGGTTCGCAGCCAGCCTCAGCTACTTAGTGAGGTCCTCTGCAACTTAATGAGACCCTGTTTCAAAATAAAGAATAAAAAATAGGGCTGTGATATAGCTTGGAGGTAAAATGCCCCTGAGTTCAATCTCTGGTACCAAAAAAAAAAAAAAAAAGGTCAGAAGTATGAAATAGCACAGTATATTCAGGAAATACAGGTTTGTGGTAGTTGGGGGTAGTTGGAACATAGATTATATTTGTGGGAAAATAGTGAAAGGTGAGGCCACATCTTGGTCATGGAGTATAGACTTGGAAGCAGTGTGCTGTAAGCCAAGAAGGAACATCATAAGATTCATGTAGAAATCTCATGGAGATTTTAGAGGTTAAAACACTGTAGTCAGTAAATACTTACAAAATTGAACTTCTATATGAATTACTTTGTTTAAATGATTAAATGGCAAATTAATATGTATGAACTGGCTGATTGTTAGGATTAGAGGACATTTCTTCCAACTAAGCTTTTCTTCCTTGCCTTGGATAATCTCATTTCTTAGCTTCAGAGGATATTTAGAAAGATAGTGTTATCCTTGAAAGGGAAGCAGAAGCTGCTATCAATAATAATGGACCAATCTTAGAAACATCATGATATGTGGGAAATGAAGCATCATAGAATATTCCATGGGACACGATATTATTTTATAAAGCTCATTATATTTAGAGATACATATCTCTGAAATGAACCTTTTTTTAAAGTAAGTGAATGAGAAACATAGATTTCAGGGTAGTGATTACCTTTTACCAGAGGGGATGTGAAGGATAGTGTAAGAGAATACACATAAGTAGGTTCAACATTATCCATAATCTAGTTCTTAAATTTGGTGATAGGTTCATGGTTGTTAACTTCATAACTTATATTACATATGCTCTTACATGTTTAAAGAGTTTGATAATATAAAATAAAGGAAGAGAGGGGAAATTGGCAAATCATATCATACCAAACACTATACAGTAAAATTTATCAATTTTTGGATGAGTTTAAAGATATATTCTTTTCTGTCAGTGATATGGAGCCATGGGGCTACTAACTACAAAGTTCAGGGGAAGGGAGCTCACCCAAAGCAGCCTGTCATCCTGGGAGCCAAATGCATCAGCGGAAGAGTTGAGGAGCTTTGGGTGAAAGGGGAGCCTGGGTCTGGGTAGCTTGAAGCCACATGCTAGAGAGGTTCATTAAATTCTAACAGATCCTTTTTTAAAAAAATGAGATATATATTCTTGTTGTCTTATGATTTTTTATTTATATATACAGAAATGTTCTAAGCAATTTAATGTCAATTCTTATCTACTTAAAAATTGTATCCTTATTTTCCTGAATTGCAGGACCATCCTTGGATAAGGGAGAACCAAGCTCTAAAATGGTAAAACAAGAAGTTTGCGTTCAAACATTCCATCAAAGTTATTTTTTCTTGTCATATTAAAATAATTATTTTTCCATTTCATAATTGTCTTGTTATCAAAGGCTTGTTTTCCATAATAATTCCTTCCTTTGTGCACTTTCTCTTGCCTTCTGTTTTTTTTTTTTATCATGTTGGCTTTATTTTGAATCTTTTTTATTCTATGTGGTTATAGGTATCTATGATCTTTTACTTAAATGAGGTAATACATATCAGGCCTCTTAAAAATTAATGAAAGAGATAAAAAGTGATGAAGAAGATAATTGGAACAGGAAAATAAAATAATTTTAAAACTATTAACCAAGAATCGTTTAATTCCTACTAATTTTTTTATGTATGTCTTGTCACAATGCTAATTTTATAACTAACAGGTTGTATAGGTTGTATTTCTTATATCTCAAATACTGATTTAATGATATTCAGGAAATTTTCTTCTAAAGGTACCCAATAAAAATGTCACCAAAAAAGTAGACATGACAGTTCCATGTGGCAGAACCAGACTTCCAAGAAGAGCAGCAAAAGCCAAAAAAAATTATAAAGATCTTTCAAATTCAGAATCAGAGAGTGAGCAAGAATTTTCACACTCATTGGCAGAGAAATTGCTAGTAAAGGTAAATAGATGCAATTCAGATTAGTAGTTTCTAAAAGCCTCTTAAAATACTGAATATATATTTTGTAAAAATGTCAAATTTATCTTGTCACCTTTTATTATTTAACCTTCTATATGAGAAAACATTTTTATACTAATTCTAAAAATTTATCCTCTAGGCAATATAATGCAAGTTGTCATACTAGGTAATAGAATACAAGTTGTCACTAGTGTTAGAAAACAAATGTCTGCCGGGCATGGTGGTGCATGCTTGTAATCCCAGTACTTGGGAGGCGGAGACCGGAGGATCCGGGTTCGCGGCCAGCCTCAGCTACTTAGTGAGACCCTCTGCAACTTCGTGAGACCCAGTTTCAAAATAAAGTATAAAAAATAGGGCCGGGGGTGTAGCTCGGAGGTAGAACGCCCCTGGGTTCAATCCCCAGTTCCTCAAAAGAAAAAAAAGAAAACAAATGTCTAACTGTAGTAAAATTATAACTTTAAAATAATAAATTTAAAATAGAGACTTAGTTGATCTTTCTAAAACAATGCTTCAATAAAGTACAACCTATTGGGAAGCTGTGGATCTTTCTCTTGAATGAATGCAGAACTGTTGCTGTCAGAGGTTCTTCCCATATATTGTCCAACTTTTGCTCATCCTTATGCCTCATAAGTTCACAGACATATTCCCAGCCACCTGTGTTTCAAAGCTTTTCTTTTAAAAAATAAACCATTTAAAACATATATAATGCTTACAAGGTATCAGCTGTAATTTTAAGTACTTTACAAATTTATCTTCTTAAAATCGGATAAGTAATATAATTAGTGCTATTATTGCCATCCCACTTTACAAATGAGAACTTGAGTCTCAAGAAGGAACTTGCTCAAGGTCACATAACTAGGAAGTGGTAGAGATAGGATTTGAACTATCAGCAATTAAATATTAGCCTCTGACTACTATACTATGCTGATTTTAAGTTATTAAACCTCCATCTCCCCTTGTTATCTCTTGCCTTGAAGACTTTAAGGACTTCATAATTTACCCCCACATGTTCTATCACTTCTTACTTTAATGTATCATACCTATAGTCAAATCAGTCTTTCTAAGCCACCTCTCATCACCCGAGGAAAACCCGAAAACCTTCCTCTTGGCAGACATTCAAAATCCCTTACCAAGCTTGTTTCCGCTCTTCCCCAGTGTATACCCAGAATGGTGACAGTGAGATACTATCACCTGTGACTCCCGAGTCAGACCCGAGCTCCTTGACTCCCTTTGCTCTGATCACAGTCTTCCTTACTCTAAGTCTTCTCTGCACTGCCTTCTTTCAGTGACTTCTCAGTATCTCAAGCACCATGAAATCTAGGAACTCTTTCTGGTTTTCCTAAATTAGATACAATCTTCTTCGAACCCTTATAGCATTTTTGTAGCTCTTCATTTATTATATTCTATGTATTATATTTTCCTGCATATTTGTCTTATGCCATCTAGTGTATTAAAAAGTCTTTCACTAATGTCTTGGTCCTTGTTATGCCTGCATGTAATAATAAGACATTTAATTGTTTTAGGTGTCTAAATGTAAGTATTTGTATTCAAGTATAATTTCAAAGTTATCAATACATTTAGGAGGAGAACATCCATTCCAGAACCCAAACCAGGAAACTGCCGAAGAAACAACAGAAAGTCATCTCTGCTGAAACACAAGAAGAGCTAGCAGAAGAATGGGGAAATGCATCTCTAAAAGATCCCATCAGAGATAAGAGCCCCGATCTCTCTCCTTTATCTGGGAGTCCCTCATCTATAGAAGTGATGAGATGTCAGTATCATTTAATTTTCCTTGCATTTTGGTTGAATAGTCAATAATTTCTACTGTACCTTTAATTATTTAAAAATATAATTGGTAGGCTAATTTTGGGGGCTATATTTAAGATAGTAGGTAGTTAAAACTTCAGTGTGTGTGTGTGTGTGTGTGTGTGTGTGTGTGTGTGTGTGTGTGTGTGTTATACTGGGAATTGAACCCAGGGGCATTCTACCTCCAGCCCTTTCCACTTTTTATTTGGAAATAGGGTCTCACTAAGTTGCTGAGAGCCTTGCTACGTTGCTGAGGCTGGCTTCAAACCTGCCATTATCCTCTCTCAGTCTCCCATATACTGGGATTACAGGTGTCCACCACCACACCTAGCTAAAACTTCATTTTTAAACTAGTTAATGCTAGTAACTTGGATTTTGCTGCCTTTGGAACAATGTTAGTAGAATGTTGAAGTTTTTCATGTTAGAAAGTTAAAGATATCAAATGCTTCAATATGGAGAATATTTAATACATTTATAAATTATGATGAGAAAACTTCAACTAAAAGCTTAATTTTAATGTGCTTTTAGCTGAAAATTAACAACATAAGAATTAAAGAGATTTCTATTTTTTCCATTTTACAATTCATTGACAAGAATCCAAGGAATATCATGATCATCCTGTGGACTAACAGTGGATTATCTCCATAAACAATGGTTTTGCTTTTACTTAAAAATACATAATAAAGAAAATTCATATTCTTTGGAGCACTGGTATATGTATGTCATTCTATTATAGAAATTATAAGTTTGCACATTTTATATCCCTTTTAGTTCCTTATGAGAACATTTTAAAGCATTTCTAAATATTAGCCATTTCAGTTAAAAATCAGTACTTAAATCAGTTAATATATTTATGCTTCCTCTAAAGTATCTGTTGTGTTCTTTTATTTCACTAATGAATAGTTACTTCCAATAAGTACATAGTGGGAAGACAGATGAACATCTTCTGATTTGATCTGAAAATTGTCTGAGAATTCATTTATACTAAGACTTATTCTTCAGCACTGAAATTCCTCATATTTTTTATGAGTAACTTCGACCAGATCATTTTTCAAGCCTTTTCCAATCATAAAATTCTGTGATTTTAATATATAACACAACTTACTATGATGTTAAAATATTCAAGATCATACTTAGATTGATAATTGTGTTTCAGCTCATACTGTAGACATTTTTGTTTGAAAGTATTCTGAACATTTTAAAATTTTAAATATTTTAAATTCAGCCATTAGTTTTCAAAGTCTTGTAAAATATTTTAAACATGTCTTAATTTGCAAAAAGTTTACCTTTTTAAAATACAACTAAGAGTTGAAGATTCGATAACTTACATATTCTTGGAATTTAATCATGCTATTTCTAAAGCAGACATTATTAATAATACCTGTCATCTTTTTTGTTTGTGTTTTATGGGGCAACATAGGTATAGAGAAAAAAACAGAGAAGGATTTTACTCAGGATTGTGACTATGTAACAGAATCTCTGTCACCTTATCCAAAACCTTCATCACCTGAATCCTTAAATAGTGAGAGTGAAGTTGGAGGTCCAGTAAACTCATCCAGAAACAATAGGACAAACTTACCATGTGCAAGAGAAAATTGCTCACCAATTCCACAACCACTGTTTTTGGTAAGAATGTATAGACTTTTCCTTCATCAGGTATATCTGAAGGTGCTAAATCATTTGCCTATGATCTTAATCAAATATGCCTTGTTTGTCTATTTAAGGTTTTGAATGTGGCCTGGGGCCTGGAGGGTGAGGGACATAATGACAAGTGAGATACAGTTCTCAGCCTCAGTGAGCCTGAGAGACTCATGTGTAGCTAGACAGGAGAAAGCACGTGAGGCCTGACAGTGCAGGGGACCACGAAGGTTCTGAGATAGGAGCAATCACTTCTGAAGAGGTTCTGCTTGTGTATCTACACACCCAAACTGTGCACGTTGTCTAGATTTGGATAGACTTATTCTTACAACACAGGCACTTTTTTCAGATTTCATAATAATTCAAAGTCTGTAATCTTCCAAGAAACTTGAGTTCCTAAAATCAGAATTTGACAGGAATACAATTGAAAACTACAACTATAGTGTTTGATGTAAATTTTTATAAGGAAGTTTAAAACTAATAGGTAAATAATGTGAGTATAAAAATGATATCTCAAAAAGAAATTCTCTATTATTTCTATTTCATGTACCGAGTATGTATGTAGTTTCTTCTCAATAAAATATATGAGTATATATACAAATATGCTTAAAAGTATTTAAAAGTGATATCAAAAATAGGACTCAATTAGCGTTCAAAGTGAGGTAGGTAGCTGAAATATTTAATGTTTATAAGATATAATTTTGTTTTTTGAGTTGTGCTTTTCAAAAAAGTCTTAAATACTTTGGTACCAGTTTACAAACCTTCCCTCAGCCCCCCTTTTCTTGCTTGTGTTTTATATATGGCTTAATTTAAATATTTTTGAAGAAGTGACAAAATTACAGAACCGACCATGAAGATATTCATGTTGTTAATTATATCTGAGCTGGATCTAAGTGGATGCCTGGGTATACACAGATTAAGTGGAGAAAGCACAATAACCAAAGAAAAGGTTACTAAATTAAAAAGGTTACTAAGTTAAAAGAACAGTTCTTTTAACTAAACACAAGGTTAGATATGAAAGATGTGGTTTGAAAGAAAAAGAAAAGTTTAAACTAATTTTTGTGGCTCCCCATTTCCTGACTCAAACAAAGAAATGGGAAAGCTAATAAGGAAAAATAGAAAATCAGGAATAGTCCAAAAAGCCAGCTCAAAAACTATTACTACAGGATTGACATTAAATTAGAATATAGGTTCATTCCTGGTAGTGTTAAAGGTGAAAAGGAAGGAATAGAAAAAGAACAATGTGAAAAGAATTGACTGCATTTAAATTTGATTGGCTTTAGGATTTGAGAAAGATGGTCAAAGGTGAATTCAGGAGTACTTACAGTATTTTTTTTATGATTTCTAACATGTATTTTAGGAAAGCCATTCACCATCTCCATTACTCACGTCTAGTGAAAGAGGAGAGAAAATATGGTTTGACATGCCCTGTGACACTACTCATATATCAGGTTTGTAGTCATAGCCTTGCTTTTGTTTTTAATCAGTAGTTATTGAAGTGCTACTGTGAAATTTCATTCAAAGGAACTATATATTTTTAAGTCATATCAAATGACTTAATATCAAAGGTAGCATTTAGTGTGCAGTTGGTTAAAACATAATTAATTGAAACCAAGGCTTTTTAAATAAAAGGAAGAAAATATTAGGTATTTTTAATCAAAATCATAGCACTGTTAATTGATTTTTAACTGTTCCTAAGGCCTTGCTCAGCATCTTAGTTGCAAACGAATGTATACCAATGATAATCTAAGTAATTCCAGTGAAGTGGAAGTGGAAGAGGAAGAAGACTGGAGAACACACCTGCTTCCCAAGAGATGGTGTAGAACTGAAGATGTGGATCACCACCTCTGCACAAGTAGGCAGGCCAGACGCCCCAGGCAAAATGTAGTCATTTGGAAGGTGGTTTCTTAGGGTTTGAATGACTTTATCTATAAAACAAATTCCTTTGTAAACACAACTTTGGATAAATCCAAAATGAATGGTGTTTGATCACAAATTTCACTTTATATTAATAATGTAGTAAAGGTCTTATATACTCAGTGATGCCCCTCATCATTCTATTACTTATCACTACATTTAAAGTTTACTAGAACATGAACTATTGGCATGTTAGCATATCTCTAAATATTCATACTAATAATAACTTGGAAGTAGTTGAAAGAAGTTTAATGAAAAATCCCCAAATGCTCCATTTTAAAATTGCCATTTCTGCCTTAATAGCCATGCCAAATGGTTTTTTATAATCAAAACAATTTTCATTTTTAAATTTAAAAAGCCTAATGAGATCTGCCTTTTATTTCATAAATCTTAGATTACACAGAGAATATAAAAATAAGATTTTTTTCTCAGCCCAATGACAAGTCTAAATTTGTAATAATGTATATTTTAGCTTTAGCTGATTGGTTTCACTTTTTAGTATCTGAAAGTATATCTCCATTATCAACAAATGATATTTCTTTTCCTGAAGAGCCCTGGGACAGTAACGCTTCAAATGTAGGGATGATTTGTGACAAGATCAATTCGGAATTTAAGAGGAAGATTCATGTGAGTTATCATTCTTTAAATTGTGATTTATACTCAATAATATAATATATTGCACTTTTTATTAGACTGCTGCCTTGTTTGATCCTTAAGCACCAAAACACCCATTCACGATTCCAGCTTTCTGTATATGTCAAAAATTGAAATAATTATCAGGTCAAAAAACATCCCCTTGCTGGGCATGGTGGCGCACGCCTGTAATCCCAGTACTTGGGAGGCTGAGACAAGAGGATCGCAGGTTTGCAGCCACCCTCTGAAACTTAGTGAGACCCTGTTTCAAAACTGAGACAATAAAATAGGGCTGGGGTATAGCTTGGAGGTAGAACAATCTTGGGTTTGATCAGCAGTACCACCAAAAAACAAAACTCTCCTGAGAAAATCTGTCCATCATCCATGGTCAGCCTGCCTGCCTTCCTTCCCTTCCTTCTTTCCTTCCTTCCTCCCTCCCTCCCAGTGGCAGGTCTACCCTGACCTAGACCCCCAGCCCTTTTTATTTTTTTTTTTCTTTTGAAACAGGGCCTCACTAAATTACAGCACACTGGCCTTGAACTTGCGATCCTCCTGTCTCAGCCTCCCAAGTGCTCGGATAACAGGCATGCAATATCCCGTGTCCAGCTTTTATTTTTCTACTAGTTCTTTCCCTTTTGACTTGTTTTCTTTGCAGTCTGACATTTTGGTTCCTCTGTGATTTATCTGTTGTTTTCCTTCAGGCCTCATCTTTAGACTTTCTTTTTATCTCACAGAGGTAATCATTGGTGAGGACAGTGTAGTATAGTATGTTACACTACCAGCTTTGTTCTACCAGCTCTGTAACTACACGGCCTTAGATTCTGAGGTTCCAGTGAGATGATGTATGCAAAAATGCTTTCTAAAATGATTTTTAATTATTAGTAATTTTCCCATCCATTTCTTTCTCTCATATGCTTGTATTAGGAATAGACAGTTCTTTTCTAACCTCCCTTGAATAAAAGATGTGAATATATGTTTTTGTGAAAAATGGCAAAAACAATAATTCTGACTATGACTTTTAGACTGTCCTCTTGAAGAGAATTATAATTCCTAGCATATTTTGTAAATGCTGTAGAGTATGGTGTTTTTAGAAACAAATGGCAAATTCAACCCTTAGTCAAAGCTTCACTGACAGAATTAGACGCTGTTCTGACTGAGCTTCTTTATAAAAATCTCCAGTTAAAATAACTGAGTTCTTATTTTTACTTTTCTAAGTTCTTTTTAGTCATTTACATTTCACAGGAAAGGCTTTGCTCCTGATATAATCTTGGTCGAATCGTTGTTTTGTAAAGATATTTTAAGTTAAAAATGAGTATTTTTCAGATCCGACATAAAATGATGGATTATTTTACTAAGCAATCATGGAAAATGGCTGAGCAACATTGGAAAGCAGTGACCCAGGAGACTCGGGAGCACAGGTCTGTAATAAAACCCATATGAACACTTGCGGATGTTTCATCCTCATGTGTAGTGAATGCATGTTCTAGAGTTTTTTATAGACTTTTATTGGTGCATTATAGTCTCACATCATAATGTAAATCATAGTGATAGTGACATGCATGCACACTATAGTTGTTAATTAATCTCATTTTGTTTCTTTAATAGGATTAATAAACTTAATAAATTCCAATTCATTATCATAGAAGAGTTGGAGAATTTTGAAAAAGATTCACAATCTTTAAAAGATTTGGAGAAGGAATTTGCGGTTAGTGCTTTTAAAAACTTAAAACTAACTTGAAGGGCTGGGGATGTACTAAAACAAAAAATACCACACACACACACACACACACACACACACACACATACACACACACACGCAGAAAAACCCAAGCAACTTAAAAATCTTAATTTAAAAAAGCTACAGTTAGAAAAACTTTACTTTCTGCTTTAAGAGAACATCCTGAAGTTTTTTGGTTTTTAGAACATAACTTAGTTTTATCTTAGAATTTTAATCAATTTCCTATAAACACTTAAATTACAAACAAGTTTTGATAAATACCTTTGATAATATGGGAGAAATCTTGAGAGATTTTACTTTCATTTTTTAATCTGTAAGAGTATATCACCACTGGAATAGTCTGAGCATATAGCCAAATTTTTATTTAAATTTGGAATATTAGAATATACTAATCAGGTTTTAATTTTTAATCATTTTGAAGTACAACTAATTTTTGTATTCTAAAATTTAGGACTTTTGGGAAAAGATATTTGAGAAGTTCAGAGCATATCAGAGAAGTGAACAGCAGAGGTTAGTATGCCATTCTTAATGACTAGAATCTGTAAAGTGAGAGTTTAAAATCAACAATGGTTATATTTGAAAAATTATACTATACTCTAGCAATTTACTTTGAATTCCTGATAAATACAACTTTTATTTTTAGGCTTCATCTTTTGAAAACATCACTGGATACAAATGTCTTCTATAACACTGATTATGAAGAAACTATTTATACATCTGAGGTATAAATTTCATGTTTTATATGTAATCTTTCTTGATCTTTTGTAGTCTAACCTGTCATTTTGCTGTAAAAACTTTGTTAATTTTCATGGGATAAATTTGTTTACTCATTTATAGATGTGTTTGATGAAAGAAAACATGAGACTGCTACAAGACAGGCTTCTTCAGGAAATGGTAGGTCAGCTAAGTTTGTGTTTTTTAAATGGAATAATCAGCCTTTTATATCTTTTTCATAGGTTTTTCTTTTTTTCTTTTTCTTTTTGAGTTGGGAGAAAACAGTTTAAGCCAGTGACTTTTAGTTTTTTTGAAATAATGGTGACCTGGCAATAGTAAAAGAATAGGGATAATTTAAATAATGAGTTCTCCCTGCAGAGAGAAAAAAATATCAATTTGTAAACTGAAAAATCAGCTGGAGTAAGAACTTCTTTGCACTGTTTCTAAACACTGTGCCCTGTAGCAGGACAGAGCTACCCAAAAAGGCTGTGTAGTTCAATGGAAGAATTACTGTGCACTTGGACAAGAGATTTGGGGGTAAACAGTCAGGTTTCCAGAGACCTGGTAGACCAGTTGTTGCATTCTAGGGGAAAGTGCACCTGAGAGGGACTAAAGGCTTTGCTCTGAGTGAACAGGTTTGGATGTTTTCTCCAAGCTGGAAGGCATTTTTAAGTACATTTTAGCACTGATCATTGTCTATGAGATATATTAATATCCTTGTGAAATTTTAATAGAACCTCAATATGCTGACAGTAGTAGGGGATCAGGATGTTGTAGCTAAGCTAATGTGGCTTGAAGCAAACCAGAAACGACCCGACTAGGTTGATCCATGTTGAATTTTTATTCTAAACTATTTTTATTATACTCTCTTTTTAAATCTAAATTTCATTGATGTGGGGATTTAAGATTGTGGGTCTTCTTTCAATTGATCATTTTAAATATTACTGATGATCACAGAATTTTATAGATATCTTGATACAGACCCTGGGGTTTGGGTGAGCACCATTATGCAGTATCTTTATGAATGGAGTTGTTTCAAATGAATCCTTAATAACAGATTTTTTTAATTTGATGGTTTTACAGTAGTAATGTAAGATCTGTGATTTTTCCCCTCTTGATCATAGCAAGAAGAGGAACTTCTTGATGTACGCAGAGGACTGATGACATTATTCATGGCTCATGAAAGAAATGTTAATGTATGAAATCTAGTTGTTACCATGTATATTACCTAATTCTGTTTTGTGTCTAACTAAAGAAATAACAGAGTAGCCCACAAAGAAAAATACACATGTTACTCAGGCAAGTGTCTCTTGGTAGGAACCTCCAAATTCAAAGAAATGCCTCCTTACAAATGAGAAAGAACCACTATAGCACAACTCCAAGCCCAAAAAGACTTTTGTCTTGCAATACTATTTTTTTTTTAGAGAGAGAAAATGTTTTAGGAAAGCAAACAGTATAATAAATTAGCTTTTTTTGTGGTGATATTTACATCAGTTAACTATACTCACAAAACTAGTTCCTTTAATAAGTTTTATTATGTGAAATGCATTTTTAAATTAATGCAGTTTTGGACTAAAATGTGTCATTAAACTTTAATAGTTCAGAATATACAAGTAATAAAAACTTATCCACACTTAGAAGGGGAGGAAGTTCCTGCTTTAAAATGTTTACCTGAGTAATATGTCAGTACTTTCAGCACAGTACTGGAGATATTTATTCAGTTATGGCTTCATTGTATTAGAAGGCATTAAATGGTCTAAAATTGTTACTACATTGCATAAATATTTTAATTCAATGTAGAAGTCTTAACTCATAAGATATTTGGCAAGAAGTTTTTAAGCTCCTAACATTGTAATATTATGTTAGATTATTTTATCCAAAAAATACATATTTTATTTGCTTTAATAAAGTTGAAATAAATGCTCATTTCACTTGAATAAAAATTACAAAATTATTTTATTTTAGAAATCATTGTTTTCCTATTTCATGAACACTGGATCAAACAAAATATTCTTCTCTAGTCAGACACCTGAAGTATAATACCAAGCAGTTTAATGTTCCTTTCCTACTTAAATGGTAGCAGAGTATTTGAATAATACCAGGATTTATATATAGTGGTAAAAATGGCTTTTTAGTCAAGACAAGCAAAAAAAAAAAGAAGCAAAAAACGCAAAACCCATCTCATCTTAGCTCATTCACATATTAGCATCAACTAAGATTTATTGATAATTCATGCCAAGTTAATACCTCCTCCCTGCCCTTAGAACCTTTTTGCTCCAGCTGTCATTACTAATAGAATCTCTGAATCTCATTTGTAACATTCTTAACGTGCAAGCCTTCATCTTCCCAGCTTGCTTAGTCCCTGCTTGTTTACACCACCACTTTCCCTCTTTGCCTATTACCCTTCTTGTGTGTCCTTTCTTCCAACCCCTTCAAGATTCCATGTCCAAAATAACACTCTCTTCACACTTCTCTTCCCATCCACCTTACCCAGTAATCCACAGCCCGTGTGCTACCAGCTGAACAGCACTGGAGAAAATCATATAGCCAAGCTTTAACTTGATGGCCACACACTTCAGATGGCACACAGCATTGCTCAACAGTCCTTACTCTGTTCTGCTTTATTGGCTTCGTACATTTCCAGAGTATTTCCATATCAATATCCTATTCCTTAATACTTTACCTTTTAGTTGATAGTCTCAACTCATAATTTCCTCATCTTTACCTAAAATGACCACGTTACCTGTAGATTTGCCTCTTTAAGAAAAATTTTCTAGTGCTCTGAATCCCATTATTGATTAGTTCTCTCCTAGTTTTTATAGTCCATGTTTATTAAATAATAAATAAGACCTTCTAACATCAAGTTCCCCTCTAACTATTGTCCTTCCCATGTAATTCTTTACTCACCTTGACAGAGAATATATCAAAATAGTTTTCTCTAGTACCTTCTCGACTTAATCACTTCCTATTTGCCCCTTACCTTCCCTCAGTCCAAGCTTCTGCCTACTATGTCTTTGAACTCTCCCTCTGTTGCCAGGTCTCATCTCTGTCTCCTTAGCCTTTCAATGACGTTTTCCACTGAAGCCCCAGCCAGCATGCTTCTCCCTCGGCCTCTGGGTGTGGGCCTCTTGCCCAGCCACCCACTTTTCATCATTCTGCACTTTCTCTCTAGGTAATTTCTTCTAGTCCCACGTAATAACCAGCTCTTGTGTTGATTATTAACAGAGGTGTAGAAGTCTTGATTTTCACTTTGGACATAATAATATTAGATAGAACACTCTATGGATAGTTCTAATAAGCATCTCAACTCTCAAAGCAAGTGCCTCTCTCTTCACCCTTGTTTTCCCTCCTCTCCCTCTTGCTCAGTGCGCTTCGAGCCTTGTTCCTTGAGCAGTATTACGTCTGTCTCAGAGCCTTTGTTCTTGTGACGCCATTTCCCCAGAACTCTCGCTGTTCTTCAGGTCTCCATTCAAATGGCAGTTCTTTAGAAAGGACTCGTCTCACCATCCTATTAGTGCTGATACCGCTCCATCAGCTAGCAGTTTGGGGTATCTGAAATGCCTGTGTTTACTTCTGCCTCCCCTCCACAAGTCCCAATCCTGTAAATTCTGCAGGAGTCAGGAGCCTTCACTGTCATGTTTGTCACAATTTCCAGAGCCTAATAGAGTGCCCGGAAAAGTCAGTTTCCAGTAATCGAATGAAGGGATGAACAGATATAGCCGTTCCAGGCAGGGATTCACCAAGGTCACTGAGAACCAGTGTCTCCTGAAGCTTTCAAGACCTGTGGTGTCCGTGTGTTCATTGTAGCTAATATGAGATAACTAACCAGTCATTTGAATGCCAGTATATGACATGTACTGCACTAAGCTCACTTTAGATACAGAGGTAGGACGAGAACCCTTCCTTATGCTTCAAAATGAAGACAGCTGGCCATATTTGGTCTGTGGGCAGTAGTCACAGACCCCAAGTTCAGAAGGAAAATTTTGAGGAGCATAACTTTCTGTTCCTTATTGTAAATTGCTTCCCTTATTTATCTATTTCACAGAAATAGTTGTTTAAATCAATTTTTCATTAGCAGAGGCAACTGAGTATATTAATTAACCTATATAGCTAAAAATTCTTTATTTTTCTCTTTTAGACATATTAAAAATAAATGGATCATTGTAGCTACTTACATGTCTTACCTGGATTACAATCTAACACCTCGTTGATGTAGGTTTACCACGTGTCCTCAGCCAAATAGAGCTGGAAGGTGGTAACTGTTCCAGAAGTACGCATGGAAAAGGACATGAAAGAGAAAAAATTACATTAGTATCACTGGGTAGAAGTCTAAATTCTATCACAATTTAGATCACAATAGAGTGATCTAAACACCACCAAATCCTGATACCGTGGTCACCCAACACCAACTTAAACGGCCAGCATACCCTTTGAATGTGTAGTAGACTGTGGTTTTCAGATAGCCTTTAATTCCACATTTTCAGTCTACAGCGACAGGTTCTGCCCACTCTGCGCTCAGTGCCTGGTGTGGAGCTCCAGTTGCGGGAGGGAGTTCTTAGGCCATTCCATCACCATCGCCTAGTAACAGCCTAGTCACGGTAACTGTACATGAACACATACTTATTTCTAAGTTTCTGAACATATCTAGACACATCTGGTCAAAAGTTGACATGAGTAAGCATATGAAATGCTAAGAATAAACAACTAAAGTAGAATTTTGAGCAAATCATGTACCAAGAAATTACTATCAACAAACAAATCCAATGTGGAATGTAAAAATTGGAGCAAGATGTAGGTGGTTCCTGAAACGGTGCTTTGTGACACACCAGGTGTCCCTGCTATAACCAAGAAGTAGACCAGGTGGGAAGCAGGAGGAACTGGTGGTGTAGACCAGCCTTTTAGAGCACACACCTGAATTGTAGTAATGTATTCAAGGTGCATATCTTTGAAAAGGGATAATAAACTGTATTTACAAAGTCTAATACATTTGTAATATGTAATAGCATGTTGGAAACTTTAAAAATCAAATTATTGGCATGTACGCTATACCCAGATTTCTCTCTCATTGCTTATTATCAAGAAAATGTAATTTTTAGGATTTATCTGTTTATATCTTTAAGGCCATTTATAGTTGAGTTTAAAAACTTCAATTGCTCTAAACATAAAATGCTGCTCTGTTTTCAAAGAGCTATGCACCTGATAACTGGCAGTTCTTCCATTGTTCATTCTAACAGACATGTTTTGTCTGAATATGAATTAATGGCATATTCGTAATATTATTATTATCAATAGTTATACAGGTAAATAACCATGTGTAATTTATAGGAATTAGCATTTTGAAAACTTTCATATATCCATTTTGATTTTCATATGGTCAGTTGCTTATGAATATCTTGAGATGTTTTCTTATGAAAAACTCAGAAAAGTCTTTGAAAAAGAAATGGGTACTGGGAGCATGCAGTTCTAGTGGTTTTAACAGTTCAGTTGAGATTTTTATTTCTGCACTTGATTTTGCTGTTGAAGAACTATAGATACACAGCTAAAACTTTGACTTTGCCACCCATGTATAATATAGATTACATTTAGACCTGTAGTTACCATATATTTCCACAAGATGGACCTCTTAATTTAGGGGTTCTATTTTCTATGTTGCTATTTGTGTTTGCATTTTTTCCCCATTTCAATTGTCTAAAAATTATTTAGGTGATAAAATTTCAAAGTTCGTTTAAGTTTCTTAAGTATGTTTTTCACAAAGTTATACGATGTACTAGTCCCCCATCACTTAGTCTAAAAATTAATGGGTGTTTCTAGAAGATACTTAATTTCCTCTTATTAAATTAGCAATAGTTTTGAAAATCTTTTAAACTCCTTAAAAACAGAATTGCTTTCATTATTTAAATATTGTTACTTTCCCAATCATTTTACTTTGTCAGAATAGAAGCAAATGATTTGTAAAGTCAATACATTGAAAACCTCATTATTGAACATTAATGAAGAATTCTGTTAATTAGTATACTGTTTATTATTGAATAAGAAAGCAGAAATAGTTTTATGCTTAAGTTTTTATGTTAGGCTCTTAAGTATAAACTTTCTCTCTACATTTATACACCATATGCAAACTTATATGCATATATATGTATATCACTATTACCATATGATTTATGAATTGTTTTTAAATTTCATTCTGACTAAGTTGAAAGATATTTGACATATGTGATGTCATATGTTTACTAAGTGCAGGATAAAGTGTACTTGATTCCATTTATCTCTTAGCCATTATAATTCCTGGTAAGAACATGGACTGTGGAAGTCCAATTTGGAATAAGAGTTTATGGTTGATAAAAACACAATGGTAGGAGTTATATACTATTGCCCAAAAAAATGGATTAAACTAAAAAAGTTTGTTTCAGGCTATCTTAGAACCTTTGAGTCTGAACCAATCGAAACCTCCCTGTGGCTCTCCTGAAATTTACCTTAGTTTTTAATTTTATTATCCATTAGATATGGGACTTGACTTGGGCAAAAAACTAAACATGGGTCCTGTCTACCAAGTTATCTCTAATGATAGGCCCCATCTGGTTCTTTTCTAAGAAATAGTGATTCTTTACGCTTTGAGGGCCAAGGTGGTTTCTAGAACAGTAGCACCTTTCTCCCTTTGTTTCATAGTAAGTATGGATATTTCCATGTGAGAGAGATTGAAGTTTTAGTTTATTACATAATTTGGGCTCTAATTAATATTTTATATTAAATACAATATAAAATAGAGGGAGTTGCTAATATATATTTTAAAATAGAAAAAAAAGCCGGGCGTGGTGGCGCACGCTTGTAATCCCAGTACTTTGGGAGGTGGAGACCGGAGGATCCGGGTTCGCGGCCAATCTCAGCTCTCACTCTCTCTCTCCCTATCTCTCTCTCTCTCTCTCTCTCTCTCTCTCTCTCTCTCTTTAGTGAGGCCCTCCGCAACTTCGTGAGACCCAGTTTCAAAATACAGCATAAAAATAGGGCCGGGGGCGTAGCGCGGAGGTAGAACGCCCCTGCGTTCAATCCCCGGTACCGCAAATAAAAAAAAAAAATAGAAAAAAAGTATTTTGGTGGTTGACTAGCAACAAATAATGGGTTATGAATAAGATGGAATATATACTGTAAACATACATTTTAAATGCTTATAAAATTAACTGACTTCTAGTTAGGAAGCATGTAGGTATTTCATTTCACATACAAAGAAATTGAGGCTTAGAAAAGTTAAGTGATTCACAGACGCTTACACCACAAGTAAGAGAGCTGAAATTTTTCTACCATAACAAGAATTCCTTATAAAAAAAACTATAATGCAAATAATAGTATGTTTGCTATTATCTATGACTGATCACAAGTCTCTTCGAAGTGCTACCACAAATGTTGAGTAGCATCCGTGGGCACCTGATCCAAAAGTAAGCTTCAAGAAGTAGAAAAGAAAAGAGCCTAGGCAGCGGTGAGGTAGCTTATGCATAAGAATTCACAGAAGACGCTCAGCAGTTCCGGTGCTACCTGGCAGCGTGCCTGTAGCTGAGGTTTCTTGGATGCCTCGCGTGTGCCAGCACTGGGCCAGCACTTTAGCAACTGTATCTCATTTAGACACTACAGCAGTGTGGAGTGGGGTGATCATCCTATTGAGAAAACAGTTTGCTGACTAGTGCAGAGCTCGGATTCGAGAGCAGGTTCTGCAAGCATCCAAAGCTAAGTTGCAGGCCACTAAGTGTCCCGTGTCATCACAGCCTCAGGAAGATGGGAGAGAAGGCTCCGCTCTGTAAGGACACTTATTCAAAAGCCAAATATATATTTTTCAGGGAATATTTATTGTTATTTAGCTTGTTCTCCCATTTGTGCTAAGATTAATTTTTACCTTTGTGCTGGGGTAAATTTCCTGTCTTCATTATCTGCACTTCAAAACCTTGTCTCTTATAAGAGGGTTCTTAATAATGTTTGTAAATGTGAACTTAAAAATACTCTTAAAGAGGGCATAATTTTCATTTTAGAACTTTTCAGCAAGTTATTACCTATTTCTTGATTAAATGCACTCTTCAGTACTCATTGATACATAAATTTAAATTAACTTGGAAAAGATAATTTGATTTTCCAAGGTAAAAACTATATATACTAACAGAATTTACAAAAACACACTTAAAAAATTGGCACTCTTGTTCATGTGTTTGGATTGTGATGGTTCGAAAGTACTAAAAGCTGACTTGTGTCACAAATCCCTCTTCTAAGATATCACTCATCCCAACCCCAAGAAAATGTAAGCCTGGGTTAATTTCCTGCAATAAGTAGTAGTTTAATTAAAGAACAAAATTAACAGGAATCAAAATGTTGGAGCTGTATTTTTTTTTGTTAGACATTATATAAAAAAAGAAAAAGTATAATACAGTAAATCATTTTATATAACATGAACTTAGAGTTTTCAAATTAATCATGATCAGAATAAAAATGTCTTTTCAACAAAATACTGAATGACACTGCGTCACATGTCCCTCGTGTCAGAGGCCTGGGAGTGGTGAGCCTGCACATGCACTTGGCCCGTCCTCGCTGCGCTGCAGAACTGAAGACAAGGTTGAAAGGCAAACGACAGTCCTCTCCTGGCAGAGTTCCTGTGGGCCTCCGCTGACCCATCGTCACACTCCTCAGACACCCAAGAAGGAAGTGTGTCCTCCGGTTGCTCCTCGGTAGGCTAAGTGTGGCCAAGAGGTCACCTGTGTGTGTGTGATTCTGCTCCCCTCACAAAACACAGCAGGTAGCCTTGAGCTGATTGTTCAGGAAAGTTCCCTGATGAATGTTCAATGTTGGTATCAAAAATTAAACACAAATTCTTCTCAGAAGAAAATCTCTATGGCCTGTGGAATCTAGAAATTATAAAAAAAGACAGTGTATACATTTCTAATTGTTAAAACTGCCCAAAACCTTCCACACATAAATTTTCTGCTTATATTTAAAGCTTCTCAGAAGTCCATTCTATTTTAAAACATAAGGATGGCGCTGCCCTGATTAAAGTAGGATAGAGCCTCAGAGGGTTCCTGACGTGGTGACGACACCTGTTTTACCCAATTGTCATAATGCTGAATTCTTAGGACTATGTAGAACTTAGTTGTTTTTTTTTTTTTTTTTGGTGGTACTGGGGATTGAACCCAGGGGCATTCTATCTCTGGGCTACACCCCCAGCCTTATTTTCTTATTCTTTATTTTGAAACAGGGTCTCACTAAGTTGCGGAGGGCCTCACTAAGTAGTTGAGGCTGGCTGTGAACCTGGATCCTTGGGTCTCAGCCTCCCAAGTACTGCGATGACAAGCGTGCGCCACCACGCCCGACTAGAACTTAGTTTTAAAGTTGTCAAGCCCTCAAAATACACAGAAAGGCCAGGGCTTGGCTAAATCAGAAGTAATGAATTGGTTGATTAATTATTAGAAATTAGAGTCATGAGAATATTTTGTAGAGTTGGTAATGTGTTCATAGTAATATTTCAGATACTCAAGAAAATCTCATATGACAAAAACATTACTCTGACTCTTTAAAATTGATATGAAGTGGTAAAATGTGGTATAAAAACACAATTTCCTGATATTCAGATTTGGGGCTGACTCTAAAATTTTGTCATCTAATAAAGCTATAAGAAACTTAAGAAAGGAGATAAGTATCTTTAGCAAATATCTATTTAATAATGTTTATTTGGAAAATGTAATAAATTGAGATATTACATAGACTACTAGTTATATCCTATTTCTTTAAAACAGAATGAACATTAAAAATAATGACATATTTTCCAAGAGAATCTTATTTCCTACATGTTCAAAAGACCCATTCAGAATAATCAAAAATCTAAGATGATCTATTCCTCCCCAGAAGTATAATAGTCGTGGAAAGAATCCATAGCAAATTTAAAAACAAAGTATTTCTTTGTGTAATTTTCTCCTGTCCTTCCTACCTCCTCTTCTCCCTTGATATATTCATCCTAAATCCATTGGGTACAATGAAATTCGACCTTACCTAGTTTCTGTTCCACAGCCACATTGAGTTTACAAAGCAATTTTTTTTTGGTACTGAGGATTGAACCCAGGGGCATTTTACCTCTGAGCTACACCCCCAGCCCTTTCTACATTTTTATTTTGAAACGGTCTCGCTAGGTTGCTGAGAGTCTCACTACTTGCTGAGGCTGTCCTGGAACCTGCAATCCTCCTGTCTCAGCCTCCCATTTACTGGGATTACAGGCCTGAGCCACCACGCCCGGCTCAGAGCAAATCTTTTAAATACCAATTGCAGTGGCCACTTCATGACAAACTGAACCGAATCCATTATTTTAGTTTAAGGCAGTGTGTCTATGTGGGATTTCCTTTCCCTTTGTATTTGGGGCTTGAGCGTCTTTAGACACAGGGAGAGAAGATGAGGCGACTGCTGCAGGGGACGGCGTATTGCATCACAGTTGTCCCCGTGAGCATGGAAGTCACGAGAGAACTTAAGATAGTTATTACTGGTCATGGCCGTGGGAAAGAAGGGGGAATACTGAAGGCGTGCGCAGCACTAGGAGTAAAGAGAAGTCAGCCTTCTCCCAATGCCATCATCACCGAGAAACGCAGCGTCGTCCTCCGCGGGTGGTGGCACGGGCAGACCACATTCACAAGCACCAGGAAGCAGATCCCTGTGGAATGCAAGCTCACAGAGCGCGGACGTTCCTTTCTCCTGGTCACTGTTGCATTCTTAGCACCCAGGATGGAGCCCGGCTCTCAGATGTTTGCTGAGGAGATGCACATCTTGCTTTGGGGAAGCACTAGCTCGTGGTAACAGTGTGAAAGTAAACTTAAATAAAATACAAAGTAAATGGGAAGGCAGAGAGTAATCTAAATTGGCGAGTTCTAAAATTTGAAGGAATTCTGAATATTGGGGAATTCTAAAATTTGGCGAGTTCTAAAATTTGGTAAGTTCTAAAATTTGAAGGAATTCTGAATATTGGGGAATTAAATATGTAGGAACATTACTTTCAGTGTCTAGAGACTAATATTCTTAAATATAAATTACTTAAATAAACCAGTGACCTAGGCAATACTGTTCTCCTACATATCACCTTTCACCAAGCCTTATTTAGAACCAGAGGATCAGAAAGCAATTATAAGTGAGGTGCATTCCCAAGCTTCAACACAGTTCTCTGCAGAAATGCTTGATTTGTTTAGCTGGATTCAGAGTCTGTCTGTCTGTCTGTCTGTCTCTCTCTCTCTCTCTCTCTCTCTCTCTCTCTGTTTTAAATGTTCCAAGTATAAAATTCATACAAACAGAAAACTCACCTTGTCAAATGCTTGCTTGACGCGTGTACCTCCATTTCATTACTTTTGTATTCATTTAATTCTTTACGAATTGCTGCCTGGAATTAAAAACAGGATATTGCTTTTCAGCACATTCAAAAGTTAACAGGAAATTCATTCACAGGTTCATGGATTAACAGCCATTCTTAGTGTATTTGCTGATGCTATTATTTTGTAATATAGAGAAGGAAAAGAAAACTTTTTTCACCATTTAGACTGTCTTGCCCATTTCTATGGTCCGACCGAGTTGGTAGGAAGCTGGTGTCTCTGGTAGATTTTCTGTGCACTCTGTAGTGGGACAACTCCCCCTCCCCACAGTAGTGGATGAACTGGGTGCTGGCTTAGGGTGCTGATGGAGTAGCAACAGCAAAACAATGAGCAGCGGCCAGCTTTTGGTGAACTTGGAGTTTTGCAATCAAATAATCCAGAAAGCAGTCACCCTGACTTTGGCATGGCTTTGCGTTTTGTGCCATCTGAGTGACGTTTTCACTGCCATGACTTATGGGAGCTGCATCATGGAGTCCTCATGCTCTTCGGGGCCTGCCTCTTGTCCGGCCCTCTACTCCCTCCCCAGCTCACTTGCACCTTGCACGTCTCTCTGTTTAACCCTCCAGGGGCCAGGTGGGACAAAAGCATCAAACACAGCCAGCCTCTGAGTTGGGAATTTAGGGGGCTATTTTTCCCATACTCCAACATGTCAGCTGCTAAAAACACGTTTCTTCTCCACTTATCACTGTGCTCCTCTGAGCCCGTTAACTCCGAACACCCAAGAGCGCCCGTCCAACTTCAGCACCACAGCGTTTCTCCAAGTTGATATGAGACTTACGAACAGAAGCACACACGCTCATAGTTGGAAGATAAAGAATGAAAATCGGCGAGTTCTTTGGCTGAATATATAATCTTTCTCATCCTAGCCTGTAAGTATTCTGAAAGTTGATAGAGGCAAGAAGGTGTGGTGGACAGCTGCCACAGACAGACAGATACTTGTAGACTTAGATCCTGCCCGGCAGGAGCATTTGACCCAGATAAGAACTTAGCCTGTCTGCTCAGTAAATGCGCATCCCCTCCTTTGCCCCATAGCTCTGTGACCCACCGCCTCCTGGCTCTTCTCCTGCCTCTCTGACCATCAGTCCAGACTCCCCGGGTGGTTCCCATAGACCCTTGGAACTGAGTAAGGTCAAGACAGAATCCAGAACCCCCTCTCCATCTTCCATATCTCCTTCCCAGATGCCTCTTGGGTGGATTCCATTTCTCATCATCCCCACTGTGACCCATTTTGTTGAAACATGTCTCTGATTTCTGTTAAACCATCCTTGCCTACTTTTATTCCCTGGACCAAGGTTTTTCAATTTACACATTCTTGACATTTGGGACCAATTCCCTATTGTGGGGCTGTTCTGCGCATTGTGGGCTAGTTAGATGCCAGGAACACCCCCAGTTGTGACAACCAGAATTGTCTCCAGACTTTGCCAAATGTCCCTTGGGACAAAACTCTACCTTGCTCAGCTCTGACCCTGAGTTATCTTTGTGAGACCAACATCAAGTCAAGGTTTAAACAGCCCCTGGCTCCCATTGTTTAAGGACAAACCCCTCGGTATGACATGTTTTGCATTTATTACAAGATGCAAGACCCGGCCAGCATGGGCAGTCTGTACCTTATCTGCGGCCGACAGCCTGGTCCAGGGTTTGTCTGCCCTCCTGTCATAGTCCTGTGCTTTCGCCACTTCCACATAATCACTGAAACGTATCAGAATTTTTCTGTCTCTTAATTCATCAACAGTGGGTCGCTGATTAAGCTAAAATAAAAGATCATTATAGTTAGATATCACACACCAAGGTAGTTTCCTTGAAGTACTCTGAACAAACAGCATATTTCTAGAAACAAAAATGAACCTCTGAAACCGAAATATAATCTGAATACAAATGGTTTAATGTGCAGGGCTATTATACATATATATATATATATATATATATATATATAATATTATATATTATATTAAGTCTATTATATAGATTTAAATCACAGCTTCCCCCAACACATTTTATCAGAAGGATCCATACCCTGACACAGGGTCCAATAATGGATGATAAATTGACTCAGGACAAATTTTACAGCATCAGCTTCTTTTCAAATACCATGAGATGAGTTCTCTCTTTTTCCAAAATAGGGGAACAGCAGAACGCTTTACTTTAGGAACGGTCGGGGTTGAAAGTAGATGAAGGCTTATAGAGGTGCCATCTATATTGGCCTCATAAATCGCAACTGTTGGAGTCACACAGACAAGCCCTTGATTCCAGTAACGGCTCCATATTCGGGGAGTTTCGAGACATATTGAGGCGACTAACAATGGTGGAGCGGAGAGTCTGGAAGGTAGCAGACACTGACACCAGGCACGCTAAGTTAAGAGAAGGCCCAGTCGGCTTCTGGCTCCACCCGGGAATATGGAGCTGTCCTTGGACACGGTGCTGGAGAAGGGCTCACCCACGGGAGGTGACAGTCAGACCTTAGCATGTGCTAAAGCCCCTGCCTCTGTAGCCTTAGGGAGTCACCTCACTGTGGCTGAGCAAGTACCCCGAGCCGACCGGTGCCAGGCCTGAGACCTCATTCACAACCACAGCGTGGGTGTCACGTCACCCATGCCAGTTGTTGCAGAAGCAGCTGTTTTTCATTCAGGAAATCAAATGCTTCAATGATATTACCTTTCTTGTTAATCTTTGCTTGATTTCTCTTCTCTCCTCCTGCTCTGTCTGATCATTCCTTTCTGTGAAAGATTAAAAAAGAAAACAAACAAACAGGTTGAGACTCTTTTCTTTGGCAGAGAATAGTACTCAAGGTCTCCCTATTTCTGGCAGTTGAAGGTGGGACTTAGGGCACCTTGGAAACCACTCCTCTTTCCATATCACAGTTTCTATGTTTTTTTCCACGTGGTCTGACTGTTACCCAGAACCACCCTCGCCTCCTGCTTCCCCTCTGCCCTTGTCTATACTACACACAGCCACAGCTGTGGGGCTGTTCATTTCTGGGGAGCCGTTATCTCTGGTCTGTGTGTCTTGCCGGTCTCTCTCTACCCAGATACCTTGCGGTGTATTTTTATATCAAGGACCACAGATGGCACGCGGAATAGCTGCGGTAGAATGGGTAAATACGTGTGTATAACTGAGTATAAATAGCACCGTCACTGCACTTTATTGCTTTCATTTCGTAGGTCTGCATTCCTTTCCGCCAGCCAACATAAGACACACAATACCGTCCAGATTCTGGGCAACATACGCTTGCCTGGAATTTATATTTTCAGAGTATATTTCAAACCTGAGCATACCTACAAAGCAGCTGGCTGGCCTTTGCTAACAGTACTATGTGACAGTGCTTTTTGAAAGAAGCCCGGGTCCCCACTGAAACTGGCTTTGCTTGATGAGTTGTGACTACGAACATCCGAGCTGTGCTCACACCTAGTCCTGGGAGCTAAAGATAGAGCAGAGTGCAGAGATATACTATGCAACCTATGCCTTGCTGTGGGGCACAAGCTAACTGCTGCCCTATTTCTGGCACTCTCTGTTGCTAAATAAAGCCTCAGGTCCCTACCTGAACTGAGCTCCATTCCTAGGAAAGAGAGCTAGAAACGCTGCTGAATTCTGGGAAGGGAAACCTGCTGCTTGCAGTTAACGATTTCACATGATCCTCCTTTATTTCAAAGATACACTGCAGACCCGCGTGCATTGGAGGGATTTGGGCTTATGGTGTTTACTGTGTTTGTGATTATACTTTGCAGTAATTTTTAAAAAAAAGAGTCATCTTGGATTAGAGCATTTTAGCAGAGGAAATAAAACCTCATCATGTGCTTGGTCCTTTAGCCATGTGAGACACCATGCTGATCAGCTGTGATCAGAAAGAGAATGATATAATTATAAAATCACATTATATTAAATTATAATTACAATTATATTAAAATTATATATATATATATATATATTAAATTGTGAAAGGTCAGCCAGAAGTGGTGATATGAAAACATTTTTCAAATTAAAGATAGGCCACAGACAAATCCCAAGTACAGCCTCCATATTATTAAAAAAAAAAAAAGCAAAATCAGATCTTTGTTGTTGTTTTTACTTGTGGAAACATTATCATTACCAAGGCCATGTGAGCACAGCGGGGTGTTTGGAAAGTTCATCTTTGGAGTCTGTCAGGCCGCTTCTCTGTTTCCTGTGCTCGTTCTGTCACCCGCTCCAAGAAGACCTCTCCCGCTCAGCCACCCTGTGTGCCCTGTCTGTAGCGCTTTTATTCTCAGACCCAGAAAACCTTACAGAAAACAAGGGATCCATGATCAGTCTACACCCATGTTTTTGGGAAATGACTCCGGCAGCTTGGACAGTTAAGCCCGTGCCTTCCACAGATTCTCGGAAATGAATTCGTGCTTTGATCTCAGCGGCCAAGATCACAAACGACGGAGCAAGGCGAAGCAGAAGCAGGGGCTGACCTCCAGCTCTGCCCTCTTGCCAGTGAGGCTTTGCTAAAATGTCCTGTTTCCTCATCGAACTCTCCCTGCTGAGCAGTAAGGTGGGGCAGCAGCGGACACCTCACAAATTTGTAGTAAAGATTAAGGGGACACACTGAGGACAAGGCCTGGCACGTACTGGGCCTGACAATGTCACTGTAGTTATCATCATACATAAAGGGGCCCCCATGGGTCCTTACACCCGTGAGCACACGGCAGAGCCCCGTGTGTCCCTCAGGTCTGACTGCAATCGGTCACAAGTTCCCAGCTTGAAGGGAAGCCTATGCAAAGTTAGGAGCATCTAGGATTTACTTATAAGCAAAACTGCAATGCAGTCTGAGCGTCTGATGTCCCATGTGGCTAGGACCCGTGAGTGCAGTATTCTGCACGGGGCCATATAGAGTTACCCTGATCTTCTCTCCACAGAACAAAACAAAACACCCACCCACTGCAAACCTAGTAGCAAAATCCACGGGTCCTACTCAAGATACTTGACCAGCCTTCCGGCCTTAGGACAAAGCTGGCTCACCAGCGAGGTGCGGGGCTCATGGCAGGATCGTCATGGCCACCGCGGAGGAGGAGATCCTGTCTCCCTATTATGCATGGAAGGTGAGCGGGGTCGGTTCCTGTTGTCCACTTGCTAGCACTCTGCTCACCAAGCATGGTTCTATTTTTAAGGCTTCGATGTTTCTTTGCAGAGAATAACACAATCAGAAGCACTTGCTGGTGGGAGGCCTGGCTGCCCACAACAGCGGGGAAGAGGCTGCCATTGGAAGGGAGCTGACCCTGGCCCTGCAGCCTCGGCTGTAGTACTTTCTTCCTGCGGTGCGCAGCACACTGGTGGCCCGTGGCACTTCCCACGCCTTGAACGTGCCTTCTCCAAGCTAGACCACTATTTTTTTTTTTTTTTTTTTTTTTTGCTGTACTGGGGATTGAACCCAGGGGCGTTCTACCTCCGCGCTACACCCCCGGCCCTATTTTTTATACTTTATTTTGAAACCGGGTCTCACGAAGTTGCGGAGGGCCTCACAAAGTAGAGAGAGAGAGACAGGGAGAGAGGGAGAGAGAGAGAGAGAGAGAGAGCTAGAGAGCTGAGGCTGGCCGCGAACCTGGATCCTCCAGTCTCCTCCTCCCAAAGTACTGGGATTACAAGCGTGCGCCACCACGCCAGGCAGACCACTATTTTTAACAGGAGGATTGCAGGTTCAAGAGACCAGCCTCAGCAACATAGTGAGACTCTCAGCAACCTAGCAAGACCCTGTTTCAAAATAAAAAGGGCAGCCAGGCCCTCCCACAAGCAAGTGCTTCTAATTGTGTTATTCTCTGCAAATAAACGTGCCTTCTTCAATCTAGACCGCTATTTTTAACAATATCTACAACTCACCAGCTTTATCAACAAGTGGCTGAAGTTTTTAAAAAATAAAATATTTGGTAACTAAAAGAGCTTGGCTTTTCTGTGGGCCTACTTGGTTACACATGTTATCATCACTGAAGAGCTTATCAGAAATCCTCAGACATAACCTAACAGAATCATAGTCTCCGTATCTTAAGTTTAGAAAACAGAAGAATAGCTGGGCGTGGTGGTGTACACTTGTCATCCCAGTACTTGAGAGGCTGAGACGGGAAGGATCGCAGGTTCATGGCCAGTCACACAGCAACTTGTGAGGCCCTTCCCAACTTAGTGAGACCCTGTTTCAAAATAAAGAATAAAAAATTGGGCTGGGGGTGGAGCTCAGAGGTAGAATGCCCCTGGGTTCAATCCCCAGTACCACAAAAAAAAAAAAAGTATTAGCTGGGCATAGTGGGTCATGCCTGGAATCCCAGTACTTGGGAGGCTGAAACAGAAGGAACACAGGTTCAAGAGACCACCCTCATCAACATAGCAAGACTCTCAGCAACCTAGCAAGACCCTGCTTCAAAATAAAAAATAAAAAGGACCTCTTAAAAAGACTCTTAATCTTTTTTTTTCCAAACCCAGGGGCGTGTCTCACTAAGTTGCCGAGGCTGTCCGTGAACCTGGGAGATCCTCCTGTCTCAGCCTTCCAAGTACTGGGATTACAGGTAGGCGCCACTTTGTTCGGCCCACCCCTCTTTCTCTCTGTAAAGAGAAAACAAAAGGAAACTCAGAGCCTGGTGTGGTTGCACACACCTGTAATCCCAGTACTTGGCTGAGACAGGAGGATCGCATATTCTAGGACAGCCTCAACAACTTGGTGAGATCCTTCAGCAACTTAAAAAGACCCTGTTTCAAAATTAAAAAAAAATAAAAATAGGACTGAAGGTGTGGCTGGGAGGTAGAATGCCTCTGGGTTCAATCCCCAGTACAAAACAAAAACTCAAGAGAAAGTTTGCAGTTTTCACCATATAAAGAGAAAAGTAAGACTTTAAAAATCATGCTAGTCGGGTGTGGTGGTACATGCCTGTAATCCTAGTACCTGGGAGGCTGAGACAGGAGGATCACAGGTTCGAGGACAGTCTCAGCAAGTAGTAAGACTCTCATCAACCTAGCAAGACCCTGTTTCAAAATTTAAATAAAAAAAAGAAAATAGGGCTGAGGATGTAGCTCTGAGGTAGAATGCCCCTGGGTTCAATCCCCAGTAATACACACACACACACACACACACATACACACACACATGCACACACGCACACACACAATATATATATATATATAATAAATAAAATAAATATATAAATTATATTTAAATAATTATAAATAATAAGTATTATTATAAATAGTATTTAAATTATATTTAAATAATTTATAAATTATATTTATATAATTATATATAAATTATATATAATTATATATGTATTTAATAAATTAAACATATATATAATAAATAAAAACCATGCTATACAATTGGCCCTTAGAAGACCCTTAGAAGGCCCTTAGAAGACCCTTGTGGAAACTACCTTAAAAACTGGAGTTTGTTGACCAGATAAAGAAGTAACTGAGAAACACCTGTGAAGGGGTTTTAGCATCCCCAATCATCAATGACTTTAATGGAATAGAATTCTGTGTGGTTGGAGGTTATCCATGGACACCTGTGCTTATATGAACCTGTGTTTATATGCTCTAACTATATGCCTAACTGGGGAACTCCAGACCCGCGGGTCCTGGAACCCCAAGGATCTGAGCCACAAGGAAGTTTCCCTACTCCCTTGAGCAGTTACAACTCCTCGGTGTAACAACCCAGGGGCATGTCCTTCTCCAGTAAGATTTATGACCTAGACCGTGACCTCTGTGACCTGTAGGACCCCATCTGTAGCCTCCAGGAGAGCCGGCTTGACACCAACATGCAAAAGGTATTGCTTCATTCCCCTTCGATGTCGGGACTGGCTAACTAACTCTGAAAACATGGACATCTTTAGCGATGCCAGGAAGAGACCTCTCTTTATTTTAAGAGGGACTGTTTCTGCACCTATCAACTCTCCCTTTGGGGTGTGCTTTGGTGCCCCTTCCTGCTCAGATCCAATGGTACCCGGAGCAGCCGCCTGCAAGCCAGGCTGGGTTCCCCTAGCTAAAGATCTGTGCGGCAGCCTCGGCCCACGTGAGGGAAACCCCGGAGGAATCACCAGCTACTCACGTTTCAGGATATTTCTTCTCTCCAGCTCCTCCACGGCAGGTCTTTGGCTCAGCCGTCTGCGGAAAAACACTAGAATTACATTTTGCACCATGGTGGCTGCCTGGGAGTTCCAGCCAGGGTCTGCGAGGGTGAGAGGTGCCCGGCACACCCCCTGGAGAGCACCTCTCCAAAAGTGGGAGGAGAGCCAGTGAACCTTTGGTGCCTCTTGCGGGCAAAATCAAGTCACACTCCCGCTGGGTGGGAGGGAAGGCTGCCCTGTCAGGGGGCGAGCGCCAGGGTAGTCCTTGCTCCAACTCTCAATGTGCCCGTCTTCATTTTCCAGATCCGCCACCCAAACCTTGCCAGGCGGTGTATTTAAGCAGCACGGAGATCCGTTCAGAAAATTCTTCTTCCTGCCCACTAGCTTAGGGAGGGGCAGGCAGCAGCACCTGGCTTCAGGCTTCTGGCTCCCAAGATGCCCGGAGACCCGTGCCTCCCAGCGCTGCCTCCATGCTCAGCACAGAAAAGACCAGCCCCGGCAGCAGCAGCAGAGCCTCCTCTGCCCAGCCCGGCCCCGGAGGCGTGTCTAAGAACGACGTCTGAGGGGCCTCCCCCTCTTGTCAGCAAGCATACGCCGCAGCTCCAGCGCTCAATAGAAACCGGGGATCTCCTCCAGAGAGAGCCAGAGCCGAGCCCACCTCCACACGCTCCCCCGCCACCAGCCCAGACCCCGCGCGCCACGGGAAGACAAATGATTATTTCTTTTTCAACGGCTCTCTCGCTTGGGTAATCAGAGGATGCCGCCAAAAACTAAAAACGCCCTGCGAAAAAGATAAAGGGTTTGTCAGGAAAGGGAGGCATCCTTAGCCCAAATTAATGCTAAGCTCCAATTATTTTTGTAACTAAAATAATGTTGTCTTTTGGGTCCGAGCCAGAAACCTTCCCACTTCCGGATCCTTTAGCCACCGAAGGGAGGCTATGGAGCCAAGTGTTTGAATACCCAGAATTTGAGGCCATAACATTGTGCCCCAGGGAGGAGGATGGCTCCAAAAATATGTCTCTTCTTTATAATCCCTGTCCTGGCACAAAGCCCGGGGCGTCTGTGGCCCTGCCCGGCCCTCCCCTGTAGAGCACAGTGGTGTGCCGCTTGGCTCCCCAGGGCTCCCTGTGTCTTCCAGCTCTGTGGGCGGTTGCTTCCACATCTTGTCTCATGCCCCTGATTCCTGCCCCTGCTCCGGACAACCCCTGGCTGGAACCCAGGGGTGAGGGCTTCCCCCAGGTCCTGTCCCAAGCCAGGCATGCAAAGCCCGGGCTCAATGACCACTGCTCCCTGCAGACGGGTCCACACACCCCAAACGCCATTCATCTGAACAGCCAGAAAATGAGTCTGGAATGTTTGCTACAAGCCAGGTACTGTTTGTTCCCACGGTGACAATACTAGCATATACCCCCAGCCCCTGCCCTCCGTTCCAGGTGCAAACACCTGGAAAGAGCTGAGCAGCCAGTGGTGTTGCGTGAAGACCTGAGTTTAAACCCTTCTGCGCCTCGCGCCCGGGGTTAGCTCGTTCCTCCATGTGTCTGAGCCTCTTTAAGATGGAAACAGACAGAGAGAGAGAGAGAGAGCCTGCCATCCGCCAAGTCTCAATGACGATGGGCCAGAAACCAGCCAGAGCGCATGGCCCCAACTCTGGCGGGGGAAGCAGGGGCTGCAATCAGAACCCACAGCTGGTTCCAGAAGCAGACAGGGCTGGGACGGCGGGGGAGTGCAGACCTCAGCTGGCAGGAATGGGAGAGAGGTCTGGCCGACCAGCGCAACTGGTGGGCTGAGGCCCGGGAAGCATTCTCCCAGCAGAGAGAGCCGCGGCGGCCAGGGGCACACTGACCCCTGGCTGACACAGTGGCCACTCGGGTCAGGGTGGACGTGGGCATTGTGTGCACGGAGCCTCAGCCTAGGAAGAGGATGGCCAGGTGCAGGAGCACCTGCCCTGTGGTCCCAAGCTTGTTAGGAATAGAGGCCAGGTGTGTCTTGTTCCCCATGCCCCAGCAGGCAAGCCTCGGTGGGGTGGATAAAGGAAAAATGAATGGGCGCGCTCCTTTCCCTGTGGGATTAAGTACACTCAGGAGGGCCGGTGCACCCTGGCCTTGGGAGGAACAGAGAGGAGGCGGGAAGGGTGGGCGTCCCTGCCTGGCCAGCTGGATTCCCGGCCTGGCCCTGGGCGGCTGCTCCCCTCTCCTGGTACAGAAGGGGCACCACCAGCGATGAGCAGCGCCTGGAGCCGGGACCCTCTCCTGGTACAGAAGGGGGCACCACCAGCGATGAGCAGCGCCTGGAGCCGGGAAGCTGCGGTCTATTTCTGACTCTTGCCACTGAGAAAGCCCTAGTGTGGCAGCTGATTACAGCACCATGGAGGGTGGGAGCAAACCAAGAAAGGAGACACCAGGGACAAGGACAGGGACAGAACAGCACCCACCCTGCACACACTGCGGAGGGGGCAGGGAGGAGGGACGGGGCTGGGCAGGGGAAGCAGCAGGAGGCTGGACAGGCCCCAGGATGCAAACGAGCCGAAGGTGTCCCGTACCCACGCTGCTGAAGGACGCCTGTGCCAGTGTGGCCGGGTCACTGGGGCCCAGGGGCTAAGAGGCTGTGGGGACGTGGGACATCCTCTGGAGGTGCAGCTGATGAGCTCCCTAGCAGGCAGGGAGATCAGGGCACATAGGGTGCGTTGAGGGGGTAGATGACATACCCGTACCTCCACATCCTTCTGTAGAGGAGGGATGTCACATGTCCAGTCCTGCGAGCTCCCCACTGAGGGCCACAGCACCGACACTGAACTCAGTGGGCTGACAGGGCCCCCACTCTTCCCACCCACACGAACCTCCAATGCCCCTGGGGTACTCCAGCCCCCAAAGTAAGGGGTCAGGACAAAATGCAAGGAGGCGTTGGCACACAAGTCAGTAGCATCACTCTTATCCACATTGCTATTGCGCCCATGTGTGTGGAGCCCCGGGCTCTTCCACCTCGGAGAGCAGAGCTGAAGCCTCCGTCCTGCTAGCGACCTCCATGAAGGCCTAGGGGCCCAGGAAGGGCTGCCCCATCAGACAAGAACACCTCGTCCTCCATCGGCCTCCTCCCTCAGACACTCACACCCCTCTATCAAATGCACCCTCCTTTATCACTCACACAGCCGGCTCTATCAGATATGCACATCCTCATCCTTCAGACACACCCTTCTCCTTCATTTACACTTCTCTATCGGACACACCCTCAGCCATCAGAAGCTCACGTCCTCGGCAGACACTCGCATTTCTGCCATTAGATGCTAATACAGCCTCCTTTATCACACACTTACACTCCTCCAACAGACCTACTCTCCTCCATTAGACACACCCTCCTCCAGCAGACACAGCCTCCTCCATCAGACTCAGCCTCCTCCATCAGACAGCCTCCTCCATCAGACACACCCTCCTCCAGCAGACACAGCCTCCTCCATCAGACACACCCTCCTCCAGCAGACACAGCCTCCTCCATCAGACACACCCTCCTCCAGCAGACACAGCCTCCTCCATCAGACACACCCTCCTCCATCAGACTCAGCCTCCTCCATCAGACACACCCTCCTCCAGCAGACACAGCCTCCTCCATCAGACTCAGCCTCCTCCAGCAGACAGCTTCCTCCATCAGACTCACCCTCCTCCATCAGACACAGCCTCCTCCAGCAGACACACCCTCCTCCAACAGACACACCCTCCTCCAGCAGACACAGCCTCCTCCATCAGACTCAGCCTCCTCCATCAGACAGCCTCCTCCATCAGAC